>JAGGCT020000914.1:0-25000 GCA_017654935.2 Phymorhynchus buccinoides
GATGGTTTTAATTTCTGAACTTGAGTTGTTATGCTGTGAAGCTGGCGCTGGGCTGCCATTACCGCATTGCCGTCGCGGACAAGAAGACGGGGATGGGTTTGCCGGAGGTGATGCTGGGTCTGTTGCCCGGTGCGGGCGGCACCCAGCGTCTGCCCAAACTGCTGCCCCTGCCCACGGCCCTGGACATGATGCTGACCGGAAAGACCATCAAAGCTGACCGCGCCAAGAAGATGGGCCTGGTGGACCAGCTAGTGCAGCCTCTGGGTCAGTCAGTGCCAGGGTTTG
Source organism: Phymorhynchus buccinoides (assembly GCA_017654935.2). Lineage (NCBI taxonomy): Eukaryota > Metazoa > Mollusca > Gastropoda > Neogastropoda > Raphitomidae > Phymorhynchus > Phymorhynchus buccinoides. The sequence continues at coordinate 286 of JAGGCT020000914.1, forward strand.
TCCTGATCACGGTGTCTGGCGTGTGCTGGCCAGTCTCCTATGCTTTGTGCTACTGTATTGTGTATGTGTACATATGCTGTTTGTATACATGTATGTATGTGTGTGTTGAGAAAGAATGATACAATCTCTGTATCAAATCTTTGTCCAGATAGAAAATCCTTATTATCCAGATTATGAACACTCGATAGCGTATTTGAACAGTTAGTAGACAACTAGGGGTATGGTACTTTGCAGTTTGTTTTGCTTCGTTTTATTTCATTTATTTGTTTTTGGCCTTTTTGTTTGTTTGCTTCATTTTTATCTTTTGAGTTATTTTTCTTAGGATAAGAACTTCTGACTTTTTTTTCTGTTTTCTTGTATTAATATATGATTTACTAAATCTGAACTTTTTTCATTTCTGTGTGTCCATTTGCCTCAGCCCCTTCTTTTTTATGTAAAAATGGTGACGGCATATGTTCCCCGTTTCGAGAGACAATGAAAATCTGTTTAACGTCCTCCGGTCTGGAACAGACACATATGGGACATTAGTAGATAATAAAGATGGTGGGAACGATCATGGAGGCAGTGCAACACCAGGAAAGTCCCGAATTTTTAACAATAACAAATGGGTAAACCGTAACTGAACGAGAGGCAATTATTATCCCTTTTTTATATATTTGAGTAAATAAATGTGTTAGCTCGAAAATGAACCCTGTCATAAAAATCTGAGTGAAAGAAAGAAAGGTTTAATCTATGCTTATTTCTGTGCAGGGCCAGGCCTGGTAAACCCAGAAGAAAACACCATGAAGTACCTGGAGGAAGTAGCTGTGGGCACAGCCAGGTGGGTCCTCTGAAATGGTCAACTTCATCATTAGGCTTTTAGATATTTGTGATAGTGGCCATTTTACAAATGTGAAGCATTTTTTATGTTTTCTAAAAACGTTTCAACAGATGGATTTATTTATTTATCTATTAAAGAAAACGTCTAGAGTGCTTGACCTTAACCCTCTTGCATTTATTCCGTCCCAAACCGCCCAGCCGGAAGTTGCCTCTGTGTATTCAAGCCGCCCAAAACCGCCCATAGCTTGCCCCCACTCTGAGACCCCCTCTGATGGCATTTTTATCACGCACTAACTTCTGGCTTGTTCTACACACACTATGGAGAAGCTTCTCACTTGCAGTGATGCGATAGTAGCTGTATGGCGCTCTGTGTGATTCAAAAGACAGTTTTTCCCGAAAATGCGCGAAAGAATCTGAACACTAGAAGAAGTTTTGTATGTAACAAATGCGAATGCAAGAGGGTTAAAGCTCTAACCTTTACCTTAAATTTCATGAAGCGTGTTATAAATAATTTCTCCCATTTGAGGTAGACAGTATTTTGATTAGTATGTCTTAAGTCTTGTTTCTTTGGAACTGTTCGACGAAGAAGCAATGAAGCAAGCATTAAGTAATAATATGCAAATTTAATTTCAATGATTTAACCTCTTCACTGCTCTGTTGATCAACAGGGTTGGTCATAGATGATGTCATTGATGATGTCATAACTTTTGATGTCATAACCCTGGAATGGTGGTTTTTGGTTTAATCAAGACAGGAAAGATATATCTCTAGACCATTTTCTCAGATTGAGTCTGACAGGTCTCTTTTGAATTTTATAATGAGAAAATCGGTAATTTCTCTGTTTTCCTCTAGCAGTGAAGGGGTTAAGAAGTTGTAACATTACAACTGGTTAGTAAACCTTGTTTTACGTTTGATGCAGGAATCTTGCTGATGGCAGTTTGAAGAAAACTCCGAAAAAGAAAGGCATACAAGACAGTAAGTTTTTTTTAAAAATGTTTCAGTTCAGTTGTTTCGTTTTTCTTTCAGTTCAGTTCTGTTTTTGTTTTCCCCCAAGTATTTTTCTTATGACCTTCTACTGCACACGTTTTAAGATTTACGATTAGCTGTCAACTCTTTACTCGTGTTTACACTTAATGTATCCTTTTGAAGTAATTAAGGGGTGCCTGATGGACACTGTTTAACTCTTCTGGCACCATGGGCGAATACATTCGCCCAAGATGTCACTCTTCACTCCCAACAAATGCAAAAACATTGACTCCTAAGTACCCTGCCATAGGTTTGTCTAATTTCAGTGATTTTGTTCATTAAAGCAACGCATGCGCACTCGAAAAAATATTTACTCCTCTTGTCGGTTGAGATGCAACCAAGAACATAAAAGAATACATGGCGCTAGAAGAGTTAATTATTTCATGTTTCAGCCTTTTCTCAAACTTTTAAAGTTAGCAGGGATATATAAGCTGAGATTAATGTTCACACTTTCGGAATCACTTTTGGAAGCGATGCTGAACATTTTGATCCTTTTATTGTATTTAGTCGTAAAATCTATGAAAGGTGAGTTTTCTTTTTAATTAAGCAAGCATGTTTTCTGTAAAAAAAATTTGTTGTGCACTTGTTCTTGTGTTGATCTTCTGTTTGTTTTGTTCTTGTATGCGTGGTGGTGATGGATAAACGGAGTATGTGCTACAACGTGCACACATTTTTTTGCCATGTGATTTTGAATATCTCTCCAGCTTTGTTTTCCTGACTGTTTTAAATTTCTGGCCTGTCTCTTTTGAAGCATGTTCAATCCATTTGGGATGCAAACCTTTCAGAGGTGATGGACCTGGTGCTGTCCTACGACATGGGCAAGGACTTTGTCTTCAACAAGGCCAAGGGTCAGGTCATGAAGATGACCAACGGCCTCTACCCGGCCCCTCTCAAGATTCTGGAGGTGGGCTCTATTTCATTTCTGTGTTCAGTGTGTCTTCTTTTCGAGTGGTTTCGTTATTACAGTGGGTTTTTTGGTTTCACTTTGTTTTGTACTTGTAATAGTGCGCTTCAATAGACGATTTTTGGAGAGAGAAAAACTAGGGGAGAGCACTTCGTGAAAATTAGAGTTGTTTACCTCGATTATCGGTCAAATACCATACATAGCAAGTTGAAGCTTGAAAGCACAGGATGCGAGTCAGCAACTTTCAAACATTTTTAGAAAAATGAGGGGCAGCCAGTGGCCACAAGCTGATAGAACTTGTAAAATGTGACTTAAAATTATAAATGGCATCAATTTTAGAATGACACACAGTGTTCTAAGGGCTGTATATGTACTCAAACACATGAGGCGAGAGCTGGAGATCTACCTGATGGTAGAGTAACTTCCCCTGTTTGACCGATTGAATTAGGCAAGATCACTCCCACACACCATGAAATTACTCCCCTTTATTATTTCCGAACAATTCCTATTAGATCTTTGGGTTTCTAGATAAGAAGAGATTGATCATGTTCTACTTCTAGGGTGCCTCAGCAAACAATGCTTAGTCAGTGGGATGTTTCACTTTAATTTGAAAACAGATGAACTTCTGTGACAACAAACCAGGGATTGGACAACGGCACCTGAAAACTTTGTCCTTTTTATGAAAGCATATACACTCTGGGTGTGCAAATTTAAACAACAACAAAATATGCATGCATATGTTCGTAGTTTATCATGAGCTTGAAACGAAAGTTGTGTGGAAATAATGCATGAAAGAAAACTACTCCATTTTGTCTTAAAGCTGGTGAATATTTTCCTGAAACGCAGGTTGTACGTTCCGGGGTAGACAAGGGGCAGACAGTCGGATACAAAGCGGAATCTGAGGTTGGTACATTCCCTGTGTTTATGTGTGTGTGTGCGTGCGCGCATGTATGTGTGCGCTTTCTCCACTAATGGTATCTACTGCATTCAGCAGATAAATGTTTTCATAGCAATAAGGAATTAACCATGCTTTCAGAATAGATTTTCCTGTTTGACTCTGCTTCTCAGGGTCCCAAAATGATCTACATATTCAGCCATTTGACCTGGCTTAGAGCTGTATAACTTGACTTTTTTGTTTTAAGTTAAGATTTAGTTCATATTCTTTTTTTTTAAAAAGAGCTCCCTAAAAAAGAAGATGAATGTCCTCACTTCGTGTTTATGCCCTCCACTTGTTGCATTTTTTTCTGAGATAGGTACCGCTCGTATCTGTAACGACTTTCTATCTGGGGTAAATGAGGTGTAAATAGGAGAAAAACTCGTAAGTCCCAAATTCAGATCTACTTAAGGACAAAAACCTCATATCTTCGTTCTTTTCAAGTTAAAAAAAAAAGAAAAGTAATTTCAGCAAAATGCATGACTAAACTTGCAATGTCTTGAACAACATATTCATCATAGTTAATTGTAAACGTGGTTAATTTTTAAAACATTTTTTTTTCTCTTTTTCAAAACTACCAAAATTGAAATACGAGGTTTTTTTAATTTCACTGACATTATTCTATAAATAGAAATAGGATCTATAGGTTTTTGTTACAACAGGGTTTTGGTGAACTGGGAATGACGCCGCAGTCCAAAGCTTTGATTGGGTTGTACCACGGACAGACAGCCTGCAAGAAAAACCCCTTTGGGAAACCACAGAAACCTGTGCAGTAAGTTGTTAATAAAAATGAATCTGAGTCATTCTTTTTTTCTTTTTTTTTTGGGGGGGGGGTTATTAGGGAATACTGTATAGTCACAAGTGAATTCTCCAAAACAATCTCACGGATACATTAAAAAAGATAAAATAAATAAACCATGCATGCTTGCAAACTTGTTTACAACTTTGTTCATGTCCGATCCATGTGTTTGCATTATGCTCCTATAGCATAACATTATTTTGCTTATAATTTTTGGTAGTCATGTGTGCACATCTATCCAGGCATACATAAACATTTAGACACTAAAACATTTAACCCCTTGACTGCCACGGAAAAAAGCTATTTATGAATTCCTGTGTGCCGGAGCAAAATTCTGATTTCGTCAGTAGGTTTACTAAAACGTCCATTGCTCATTTATTTATTGAGATATCTCCACAATGTTTTTGCATGTTTTTTCCTTATACTCTGGGCTATGAGGTGATAATATTATTTTTATATTTTGTTAGTAATAATTATGGGAAAGAAGGATATAATTATAATATTTTTGTCAAAAATCACAGTTTCGGAACATAAACACATACATTACAGCACAAAAAAGCACAACAAAGTATGGTTTTTATGTGTAATGAACATCAACATGAACAAACTGTACTCACATTACTGCCAGTAATAGAATTTTGAGTGGTTGTCAGCAGAACTTTGTGTTGTGTCACTTTCGTCAGGCTCAAAATCTTCGTCACTCTCCTCTTGCAGTAACCCAGACAAAAGGGGGTGGTGTTGGTTTTCACCTGTCTCTTCATCCTCTGAATCACTCTCCTCTTCTGCCAAAAAGTCTTCCTCATCACTGTCTCTATCATTTAGAACTTCAAGAGCACTATAGTGCCTGAAAACAGACTGGCGTGTCGAGCGCTGAGCTTGGTCCGCCATTTTGCAAAACGTGGTCTGAACGAAAATGTCCTAAACATTCTCGGCTGTAATGTGACTATAATAGACTAAATTTAGATAACTATCAAAGGGACAGAACTGCAGTTTGACACCCCAGGAAGACACCGAGAGTATTTACACGCTTGTTTCCCTTAGACCGTTGCGATAATCGGCTGACGAAATAGGTACGTACGGCATACGTTTGTAGGCGTCTGAGGATACCAAAACAGCTACGTATGGCATACGTAGCAAGCAGTCAAGGGGTTAAGAGACAAAAGAAGATAGGGAACTACTTGTTTGTGTTTTATTTTGGGAGATCCAATTTATTTGAGACCCTTGAAGAGGTTTAAGTTGGTAATAGCTTGTTTTGCTGTAGATTGGAGTGGAAGCTCTGTGATTAAATGCTTGCCTTGCAAACACATAGCTTGGTTCAAAACTGGAAATATGAAGATTTTTGCACAACAGAGTTCAGTCTCCTTTTGATTTTATGTTCTTAGTGAATAGTCCTCAAGGAGAGACAAACGACAGGTGCTGAGTACAAGACTTCTCTTGCATTTCGTGCAGAACTCAGACAACAAGTAGGTTGTCAATACCTCTCTTAAAATACAATCAACATGCATGGAATGAATGAGAAAGCAACAATAAACCTGAAGATAAATTACAGGTCTGCAATATTTATGGATAAGAGAGGCAAGAAAAAATTGCAAATGATTAGCGCTTACAAATACAGTGGAGCCTCCCTTATAAGACCCCCTCTTATAACTAATAGAAGACTCCCTCCCTTTTAAGACCTAATCTGAGACATTACCCTTCTTTGTAAGTATTAAAATTACCTCCCTTTTTTATAAATTACCTCCCTTATGCAACTCACTCCCTTAAGACCTCATTTTGAATAAAATCTTGACCTATTATTCAAGATAAAATTTAGTTTCGAACAAAAATATATTTTAAAAAATACATAATAAAAACTTTTTTTCTTCCCCCTTCCCCCTCTCCCCAATATCTAAATTAATAGTAATGTCCCATATGGCTTCGGCCGAGAGGACGTAAAACTTTATTTTACCTGATTTTTTTGGTGGGCTTATACGGGAGGTTCCACTGTAGCTGTGATTTAGGCTCCCTTTTGATATAGTTCATTTATTTGATTCAGTGATTATAAAGCTTGGTTTGTGACTGACCAATCAAGCAACAACAAAAATCTTATTAAAATGATAGCAATGTAAAAAAAAAAAACCTGACTGCTCAGTAACAATATTTTAAGTGGAAGAAATAAAGTTTTCTTTGTCCACCCAGTTATGTGTCTGTGTGTTCAGGACCCTGGGCATTCTGGGTGCGGGGCTGATGGGGGCAGGTATCGCCCAGGTGAGCATCGACAAAGGCATGCAGGTGATCCTGAAGGACATGTCCATCGAGGGGCTGGGCCGCGGTCAGGACCAGGTGCACAAAGGGCTGGATGGACAGGTCAAGCGCAAGAAAGTCACCAGGTGAACCACACATACTTGATAGGCCATGATGCATGTTCAACTTGGGGGTGGGGGGCTTTATTTTTCCCATTGTAATATTATCTGTGCAAATACAGCTTTTCTAAGATTTTTTCTTCAGTGATGAAGCTGCCTTTGCAAACCTGTTAGAAACAGGGTATCAATGATAACTGACATGGCCTAGTCAGGCTAATGAATGGCCACAGGCTGAGAAACATGCTCTGCCTACTGCTGGCTATTTGTGCTGTTGGGCTCGCAACCAATGAAAAATTTGAAATTGAGGGAAATGGGCTGTTGACCTTTGTTCTATCCACTGTGGGTTTTGAAGCTCAGTGGCATAGCTTAGCTAACAAATTTGACCCTAAAAAAAAGAAGAAAAAACAGTTGCCAAATGGTACTGCAATTTATATTACTTATTATTAGATTCCAGATCCAACGGACAATAAATTTGAGAATAACCAGAAAATATCTTCTGTCTTTGAAAATGAGTATTTCCATTCAAGTTGAGAGCCGTAAAGTGTAATTTTTGCCCCTGATATATGAGTTAGCTGTGTGATTGTAATACTGTATGGTAACTAATAGTTTCAATTTGTGTGGTCCAGTTTTCAGCGCGACGCTATCATTTCCAACCTCGACCCCACACTGACCTACGACAACTTCAGCACCTGTGACATGGTGGTGGAGGCTGTGTTTGAAGACCTCAGCATCAAGCACAAGGTCATCAAGGAAGTGGAGGCAGTGAGTCTACATTATTGTGTTATCTTGATCTTTTATACAACTTCAGCACATGTGGAATGCATTTGGTAAAAGTGTGCCATCTTTAAAAAACATTCCTTTAACGCATAATTTTGTTTTGTTTTTGTTTTTTGTAACCTGTGAAGGGTTGGACAACATTGAAAGTCACTTATAAATTAATAGAATGCAATAAAATTAATTTTATTCAGATTCACGTTCATGACCAGATTTACTGAGATCTCTTATCATTGTTTTAGAGAGAGAGGGAGATATAGAGAGAATCTGAAACTAATAAGTTCTGTAATGATTTTTCTATGCATTTCAGCAAATCCCTGAGCACTGCATTTTTGCCACCAACACATCATCTCTTCCAGTCACAAAAATTGCTGAGGCCAGCAAACGACCTGAAAAGGTATAACATTTGAAAATTAAAAAAATTACTGCTGTTTGCACATTATATTTATTAACTCTTAACGTCCTATACTGCACCGATCCGCACCTCACCGTCAGTCCTAAACCCCATGAAAGCGCACTGATCCACTCACGTTGTTTAGTCATATTGCTAAGGAAGTGGGAACTCTCTAATTCAGAGAGGAAGCTTTAACGACAGCCAGAAAGCAGACTTCCTGTTGCAATGGCCGCCATTTGCATGGAGGTCGATTGAAGACTAAATTTGATCTATTTTCTTCGCAATTGTTGTGGACAATCTTTTTTCATCAAAATGACGGCGTTCCGAACGATGGATGACGATGTTATCGATGTTTTTACTAATAAATTGTGTGCCAATCGACAATCATGCTTTTGGACTTAGTTATAGGGGCCAGAGTGAAATGACTGTTGAGACAGAAAATCAATTGAACGATTCCGACGACCGGTCATCTGCCGAGCATTCAGACACTATTTTAGACAGTGAATTGGACAGTTTCATTGATATTTTATTGGACTTAGAATGGTTTAACACGTTATACAAAGCATAGAGATACTTTTCACACGAAAACCTCGATCGCGAATGATCGGCAATGAGACCAACAGGTGTGTGTATCCGAACATCATTCTTACCTGTTGATTGCATTACTAAAATACTACAGAAAGGCAAGTACTAAGTTTATTTTGTGCTTTTAGTGTTTCTCTGATCATGTAAGTGACTTGTGTCTGCAATGTTTTAATAATAAACTCACCACACATTGTTTTTTAGCATCTTTGTTGAACACACCTTTATTTTGGGGGGGTTTCTCGTAATAATCAATCAAAATAAACAAACAAAATGTCAGATTTGCAAAAATAACATTGTCAACACAGAAAACAATATCATAGCAAGATTGCTACAAAGTTTCATTAACTTTTAATCACAAATAATTTCAATATAATTTGAATAAGCATACCCATTTCTTGCTCATTCTGCCAGATCCTTACAGGATTGTGGGCTTGGCTCTGCCACTTCCTTATAGAATGCTAAGAGTTAAAAGACAAAACCACCCCCACTCCACCCCTCCTAAAAATAAATAAAAGTGACTTTATTTTAAAAGGCACACACACACACACACTTTTACATCATTTTATTACACCATTCCATATGCTTTTTCTGTGTGAAAATATGGAAAACTGTTTACCGGCTTGGTGGTTGAATAGTGAACTGTTAATGTTGACGTATGATAACATCCTTTCAAATGAATAACAATTGTTGGAGGTCGTCCGGGGACTTCTTGGGAGCTCTATTGGACATTTACTATGATGTGTTTTGTTATTATTATTCAGGGTTCATAGGGGCCTTACCAGTCCTTATAAGTCTTGACCAATTGAAATCTCCAAGTAAGGCCTTACAAGTGCTTACATTCACTTCAAGGTCCTTACAAGTCCTGACAGCTGCCAAAAACTGCCCTGAGCAGCAAGACCATACTCAAAATTATTGATCGCAGAAGCAGCACTTTTATACTTGAGAAACATCGCTCAGCACCTACTCCACCTTACCCCCCCTCCCCCACCTTCCCGTTTCAACTGACCGCTTAGCAGACGAACCATGCACCGCAAGTTTTGAAGAGAAATTGGACTGAAATCTTGTTCTTTATCCTGGTGTCGTTTTGCGAGAAAACACGTATATCTGTGTCAGCCATAGTTTTTCTATCTGTTTAGACATTGTTCACAATGCTGGGAAAGTGTTCCTTTCAAGATCGTTGGCTAAAAGATGCAGATTATCCTTAGGCCTACAGGTCCTTACAAGGTCCTTACTTGGGGATAGCTGAATGCCCTGGGAACCCTGTTATTATTATTTTATTTTAATGTTACTCATTAATTATACTGATTGTTTTCTCTTAATGTTTGGATTAAATTCTAAGTAAGTTAAAGCATCTGACTAACATTTACAAAGAGCAAAATAGCCCCTCAACACCCCCCACCCCCACACCCACCCCATTTATTGAGGCAATTTATATGTATGCATACACTAGCATACCCTCATGCATCCGTACCCATCCCTTCCCCATACGTACATTCAAAATACCACATCCATCCATCACCCTTTCAGTTTGAATGTAAGCTAGATTGTATTGAATTTCTATTTTAAAGGGAAAGTTTGGTGCCAATATTATTTTCTGGTAAGTCATAGATACAGTGGAGTCCAACTATAACGAACTCGCTTTTAACGAAATTTCGCGATTAACGAACTGACTTCAATTTCCCGGCAAATGCCCTTCTATTGGTCACTTGCAAAGCCATGGGTATAACGAACAAAAAATCCTTTTGAAATAACGAACATCCGCTTTTTACGAATACATGTTCTACGCCCCAGGATAATTTTATTTACTTGGAAAAATAGCCTATAACGAACTCAGCCTGTGCGATGCGCTGCAAAAACCTAGGCCTTCAAACTCCAAGCTAGAAAGTGTTGTCAAGAGGAAGGAAGTTGGAAAATATGAACTGCGCATGCGTGAACTCATTTAGATTCACACTGGGTCGTCTGCTAGGCCTAGGCTTCCTACAGATCATTCGGTTTCTCAAGGTCACTTTACAATTCGCGCTCAAAATAAAGATCGAAAAGTTCGTGAAAGCCTATAACAAACTAAATTTGTGTGATGTGTTGTCACTTAATGGACAAACTTGTTGAAAAGTGTGCCAAAACAGACCAGCGTCAGACAACACTGCTGAACTACTTCAAGCCTTGTCGATCCAAAATGGTCAAGTTTATGTTTTCGGTTATCATTGGCGAGTGTTTGAACGGTTTTTGTTTTCAACATACATTGTGCATGTACATGTATAACGAAATCCTGATACAACGAACTGAGTCTGTGTTCCGTTAAAATTCGTTTTACCCGGACTCCACTGTACTAAACTGGACTATAAGGCGCACCTGTATATAAGCCGCATCTCTTAAATTGACATAATATTAGGTATTTATTCACATATAAGCCACAGCAGTATATAAGCCGCAGAGAAAATGATTCAAACAAAAAAGTTGACAAAGTTAAATTTTTAAAAAGCAGTAGATTTTGCCTGCCTATGTGCTGAAAGCAACACAAAGTTATAAATTATGCCAGTACAACATGAGCATTTAAAGATCTGAAACTTTTTAACATGGGATTTGAATCTATTAAGTGTCAAAACCAGTTTCGCTGCAATGAAGCTAAAGAATAGGCTGAAAATGTGGCTGGAAACAGATTCCATAACACTGATCAACATAAAATTAGAATAATGCACATACAAGCCGCATCAGTATATAAGTCGCATTGACCAAAGTTAAGGAAAAAAAGTAGCAGCTTATAGTCCGCATTTTACGGTTTAAATGAAATTGTTAAAAGTGCATTTTTGTATATTTTGATTTTTTTTTAAAAATGGATAGTGAATACTAAAACTAAGCAAAGAAAAAACCATTGTAGCTGACTGATAGGTGATTAAAGCGGGAGTGGGAGAAGATAAATTCCATCCTCAACAAAACTCATGATTTTAATTTCTTGGTGCATAGACAAGATAACTTTTGATATAAAAAAAAGGGGCAAAATATTAATGGCTTCTCTGTGTTCGTGATTATTCTTTCTTTGTTATATATGTGAGTCTATAATATTCCAAGAGAATTGCGCATTTGCCATAATAGGAAATGTTCGCAAATAATTAAGGGGAGTAATGTTGAATGCGAGTGATCCCGCTTGACAGAATGGGTCAAACACAAACAGGAAGTTTCACTCGTCCAATGAATTCGCCTCGTGCTGCGTTGATTGTTATGGTTTGACCGATTCATTCAAGATTGACAACTCTCATTTACACATAGTGTTCTCCCCATGGCTTTTTTTTTTTTTTTTAATGGATGAAATTGGAGACGAATTTCATTGTATAATGGGATGTTCAAGACTTAGCGATCTTCGTGAGAAATTCATTCCAAACAAATTTTTTTTTAACCGAAATAGGTTTTCGATTTCTGTAATTTACTTTTAGTAGGTGGCGGCAATAAAAACTTGAATAATAAAATATCTGGTTTTTTTGTTATCTGTTTAGAGATTGCAAAAACTAGCATAAAAAATAAAAAAGTAAGCGAATATCTTGTTTCGATCCAGAGTTATGGCTGCTTGAAGTTTGCGGTTATCGCAAATGACATAAAACTCGCCGTGGGGCCTAACTTTAACCATTCCAAAATTACACTTTGCACTACCTGATAAAGTCAATCCTTCTGGAATACTTTAACATGTACGTAGAGAAGCTGTTTACCAAATTTCAAGCATATTCTATTTTATTTTCAAGAATGGTGATGCGTCAAAATTAGAAAAAATCACAATTCGAAAATGGTCCAAATCGGCCCGAGGGCCAAGTTGAGGGGATCATATTTTTTTGGTTTTAGCAACGACAAGTATTTAATCTATCCTGAATATGTCTATGATATGTATATAGTTTGGCTATTTTTTTTCTAAAGGATCCAAAGTTATTTTCATGACTAAATTAGCTTTCAAACTTGAGAAAAGTGCCGATTTGACAGATGCGGACCCAAGTGGCATTATTCGCGGCATAAGGACGACACAAATGCTCATAACTTTTGAACCCCTTGATGGATTGTCATGAAAGTTGGACACATGTCAGATAACAAGATACTCCTTATATAAGCAAAATATGGACTATATATACTTAGGTCTACAGATTTTGTATATAAGTTTGTACTGTGTATTCTAATATCCAAACAGATTTTGCGGTCTACTTAACGCACTATTTTATTTATTAGTGATAAATCATACAGCCAATCTTGACTTTGTTACTGTTGTTAAAACAAAACTGGTTGAAGTAACTTAATGTACCTCTTACACTGTAAAGGGGTGATTCAGGGATAGTGGGAGAGGTTATTTTCCTCTAACAATTGGCTGCCAGGTAACGCTTAAAAGCGTCATACCTGGCAGCCAAATTCTTCATATTGTCCACTGCAAATGTCCGCATAGATGTAGACGTGGGTCGTAGCTCCAAGTTCCCAGCGAAGATGACTTCTGATGAAATGGTCCAAACATCTTCTGCATGGGGCCACCTGTAAATATCTTCCCCCTTCACTTTACACTTAGCCTTTTCCATGAAACTGATTTCGGCAGCTTCACCCTCAGACATGATGGTGACGACTTTTCCGAGGAAGTAGTCATCCATGTAGTAGACAGCTACTACCTCATTTTCTCTTTGAAAGGAAAAGGAGTAGCTGTCTTCATAGGAAACCTCTGCTTCCTCCTCATCTTCTTCCTCCTCATCTTCCTCCTCTTCCACCACACCATTGCTGTCTTCTTCTTGGAACAGCAGACGCGGCCTCTTTCTGGCACGCTCGGGGCAGTCTTGTGGGGCTTGAAGTGGTGGGAGGTGCTCCAGAGGTTGCCCTCCAAAGAATGTCCGGAGTCTGTTGACAAGCATCAACATAGACCCTGTGACCTTCAGCTCTTTTTCCTTCCTCAGCATGATCATTTTCTGGAAGAGGATTTCTGCTCTACAAGCTTTCCGAAGGTCACGATGGTTAGTACAGATGGTGACAAGGCGTTCCACATCAGCAAGTGTGTTGCATGGTCCCTGGTGACTCCTCAGATCTGCCATGATCCCTGCCACTTTCTGCTGCTTCTTTCGAAGCGCTGCCTCGTGTTTCTGGCGGATTTGAATGAGTAGAACTTTGCGTTTGCTGACTGTGTCCTTCTCCATCTCAAGGTGTTTTTGCCTCAGGGATTGTGCTTTCTGAGCTGACAGAAGAAGCAGCTGGTGTTGTTGCTCTACATTCTTCTTTTCAAGCCATGATGTTATGGACTTGTTCCTCTTTAGCATATTGATGGTCGAATGGTGATGGACGCTGGCGTGACGTCTCTTGAAAAGGGAGAAGTCCAGGTCAGCAAAGCACTCCTCACTAACAATGTTGGTGATTTGGGAGTGTTGCAGCTTTTCACGCATGGCTTGGTCTTGGACCTGGTAGTACTTTCCCTCGGGGAGAAAATCAGCAAGCTGGCGCTGTGTGACCACCAACATGCTTTGACAGAGGCTCTGAAGGATGGTTTTTACAGCAGCCTTCTTCTCTTCACTGATGGTCAGGAGGGACTGGAAGATGTCTCTGTCATGACGGAACTCAATCCCTGGGAAAAGAGGCTGAAAATCCTCTTCAAAAGCTGGAGCTGCATCCTGGTGCCACTCTTGCAATAATCCATGCAACCTCTCGACATGAATGTGGAAGTCAAGGTAGTGCACTGATCCCATCAGGAGACTCCAATAAGGGCCTGCACACACACACACACACACACACACACACACACACACACACACACACAACCATTAAAATATATTTTAATAAAGTATACCTCAAAGATTATGTGAAGGTGAGAAGAGAAAAAAAGACAAAAAGAACACACACACATAAATCAAACAAACAAAAACAAATTGAAATGAAGAACATTCAATGAAATAAACAAAAGCACAAGCTGCAGTGCATTACCTGTAAGTCTGTAGAAGAGAAGACCAAGGGCAATGAGGTAGTTGTCAATGGTTTCACTGCGGCTGTCAGCGAGCACACTCTCCAGCTTCTTGTTTTTCTTCTCAAGACATGTGCCGAGGCAGCTCTGGATGTCCTGTCGGTGGTGATGCAGAGAACCGGCTGCTTGGAAGACGTTGTTGAACCGGTTGCTCCTGAAGCTGGTAATGGAGGATTGTTTTCCTTCCATGGAGCAGTAAGCAACCCAAGTCTCCCTGCAACCGTTCTTGTCGTCGCCCCGAGGTCCAACACAGTCACATGCTGTGCGAATGTACCTGAAACAGAATAAACTATTTAAAATCCTGTTTGTCTGATCAGTGTATTTTTATGAGAGAGAGAGAGAGAGAAGGGGGGGGGGGAGAGATGTAAAGAATTTTTTACATCAACTTTGGGAAAACTCAAAGAAGCAACAACAAAAATCTTTATTGTCTTTCACTCTTTGGCACTTAAATAAAGTGAAATAAAAATAAAATACCCGTACGAGAAGCCGAAACCCCCCCCCCACATAAATGTGCTTACGAATTATAAAATAAAAGAACATACCTGAAAGCTGAGCATTCTGTTGAAATGAACCTGTTAAATCTTGCATCCCCATCTCTGCCAAGGCGTTCTCCTCCCTCGTCCTCCAAGCTACGAAGAGCCTTCTTGCATTCATTTGCCAGGCCAAGGAGAAAATGGGCGTTGCAGTGGAGGAAGTCCAGGCCTTCATCTGTGTTCAGGAGGACACGGCGCTCATCTTGCAGCTTCTTGCCAAAGGCTTTCATGACAGCTGCCCTGTCTGTCATGACACCAGAGAGACCGTGAAGCATTTGGACAAAGTTATGTTGAGCATCACTTTCTGTATGTAGGTCAGACAGTTCCTCTAGCATTTGGATAGTTATATCTAGAAGCGTTGTTGCATCTTCTGACGCAACAGGAACAAAGCCCACAGAAAGAGTCTGTCCATCCACAGTGACTTGCTGGCCAACATACTTCATTCCACTTCTCCCAGTCCCGTCTGAGTGATAGTCCCAATGGCTGCTTTCCACTAGAGTTTCTGCCACATGGGATTTGCTAATAACATGGCCTTGGTCAGCAAAGCGCAGTGCAGATCTCTGAGGGAAGGTCAGAATCAGGGATTTTTGCACCAGAAATCTGACGCACTACAGTCTGAATGACTGTTCCACACCTTTGTGCAGAAACCTCACACTCTCCAACCAAAGCCATAACACACATTTTTGTCTCAGGCTTAAAGTGTCCAGCTTCATTTTTCAGGCGTATCACATGATCATCATCTGCCACTGGATCATTATGTGGATCCTCTGGTTCAGGGTCAGTCAGTCTAGTTCTTAAATTATGAATTGTGATCCTTGCCATTTTGAGGCGGCGATTGAGATCAGCTATCTCTAGCTGCTGTCTTCGACTTTTGTCTTTCCAGGAAATGCGCTGGGCATCAGTTACCTTGTGCTTTTTCTGTAGCTTCTCATTTTCTTCCAGGATTTCAGCCAACTCCTTTTCAGTTTTCTCCAAATCTCTTTTAACAGTTCCCTTTGTATACTTTTGTAGTTTGGCATTGAGGTGCTTGTTCTCCTCTTCTTTTTCTTCTAAAGATGAATTCAAAACGTTTATCTTCATTAAAAGTGACTGCTCTTTTTCATTTGCTTGAATCATTTCATCATCCACCTTCTTGCACTTTTTCAGTTCATCTTTAAGGACTGATATTTCTGATTTTTGGGAGGACACTGTCTTGTTTGCATCATCAATCTTTCTTTTAGCTGCTGCCAGCTCCTCTTCTTTATTTCCAAGCCGCTGCCCTAGACTTCTAGAAACTGCAGTATTGTTTTCACTTTCATGCACTGAATCCAATGTACTGGTAGAACTAGAAGGTAACATTTCAGCACCAGGTTTCAAAAGCCGAAAATGTTCCTTCAGAAACACTTGCATTGCTGATTCACCAGCTGGCCCACTTTTCTTTTTTAGCTTCTTGCATTCTTGTCTGGCTTTGTCAACTTGGTTTCTGACACTTCGAAGAGGATACTCATGTTTGGTCAGCTTACAAATCCAGTCGTGTAACACACGAAAAGGTAGCAATGTTTTCTTGTGATAATCCTCCAGTTCCAGAACAAGGCCATTTGTTGGAGTTGAGCAAATAGCGCTGTATTTACCACTCTCTAGTTGGTCTGTTGTAAGGCCAATATCTTCACAAAATTGTCCAAGTTTGATCTGAGGAAGAACTGGTATGCTGAGGAACGACTCTAACCCTTCATCTGAATCCTCAAGTTTGTCCAAATCCATTTTTGCTTTTTTCATCAGGTGAATCAGCCTGTACTGTGGCTGAGGTTCACAGTACTTCTGTAAAAAAACTTCACAGTCCTCCCATGTCTTGGTCTCTTTGGCAGACTCCTTTAAAAGAACCATCTGCAGCATCAGTTTGTTGTTGAACTCTAGGTTGGTAATCTTTTTACGTGCACCTTTTCCAGTGGCAAAGAAAACTTTGCCCAAATCACTAAACGTGTCATCTTCTGAAATAATAAAAAAGATAATTTTGTGTTATGCAAATATTACTTTGCCACATTAATTTATATATTACAATACAAGAGAAAATGACACATTCCTTAACTACTATTAGTATTAGTACTAAGTTATTAAAAAAACAAAATTATGATAAATGCAGGAATTAATCACACACACACGCACATCTTCTTTTTTAAAGAACAAAATTATAATAATCACACACATACACAAACAGAAACACACTCCCCCAATCCCCCCCCCCCCCCCCCTTCTCAACACTGATCTTTCTTTGAACATCCTCCATCATCATATTGACGGTTATGATGCATTACAAATTTATGTCTGCCTGTCATAACTAAACAATTGGAACAATAGAAGAAAAAAGTAATTTACGAAACAAGTTATAAGAATCACAAATTCTCAACAAAAATGAACGTGATTGAAGCAGACGAATTTCAACAAAGACTACTCCAGTGACCTCCCTTGCCAACATTTTGTTCGTAAAAAGAAGTAGATTTCATAATAATAAAAACAATAATTCTATTAAAATACCAAAATTAATTTGTTTAATTCAACCATGCTTCCATTCAACACATCAGTTATTCAATAGGAAGCCGCTGATTTGAAAAAGAAAAATCCAAACCAACAAGATCGTAATCGCCGCCACATGCATGCCAAGTTGGTTGATCGACGGCCGTAGATTGAGATCGACAATGAAATTGAACACTTAGCATCAAATAAAACTACTTAATTCTTCTAAGATTTTAAAGTCGAGGCATCTAACAACCATATCCATGAGTGTGCATGCAATAACTTACCGAGTAATTGTCGAATTCGATCAATATTCTGGGTCACGGTGTCGGGCGACTTCGTAGACATTGTTGCGACTGTGAGAGATTCGCGTTGTCCAATAGGTGACTCGCTTTACACGGGTCAGGCTCTCGCCCCCAGTTTCATACACGCGTCATTTCCGTATCATTGGAAAGAGGAAAAATCGAGCTTTTCAACGAACTATGAGTATGTACAGGGTTTTTTCACGGAAGTTACTTAAAAATCGGTCAGAATATTTCGAACTGAAAAAAATCGAACTATTAGCTTTTTTTTCTTCGCGTCCAAGATATCGTTGTAAAGCTTGCTGCTTCAGCTTTTCAGTGATGCTATTTATAGCTCTGTAGCTAGAAAAACAGCGTCGCGTGACGCGAATAACCGCGTTGGTGGGATTTTTCATGGCTACGGGGAGCGTACCGGCGAGTGTCGATCACGGATTTTTCACGTTTTTCCACAAGCGTTTCACACATTCTTTCCACACAAACAATAAAATAATTGACACACACTTGTAGAGTAATCTTTTCTCTTTAATATGCAACAAGTTTTATTTTTGTAGGTTGCTGCATTGTTGGTTGAGACACTCTGAAACATGACTAAGATTTGCATTTTTCACAGAGTGCGTGGTCAGTACTTGGGGGCGTGCCGCCACCTACTTTTAGTATGGATGATTCTTTTGTTTCAATGTCAGCAAATTTCTGAAATTTGGAAAGATAGTTTAAGAAGAGCATTTCTTTTATGGCTCACCAATACTCTGCATCTTGCACTTACTGCACATTCAGCCTGTTATGTATATTCTCCGTGCCTGAAAAGGGGTCAAAGGATTAAAGTTCTTGATTGTCGGTGCACACAGGTGGTAGGCATGCACTACTTCTCTCCTGTGGACAAAATGCAGCTGTTGGAGATCATCACCACCAAGAAAACCTCCAAGGACACCACAGGTGGGTGGGACATGAGAGCTTATTTGTATGTTCATTTTGTCAATTGTCACATCTCTTCGGACCACGCACATCCTTC
Organism: Phymorhynchus buccinoides; assembly: GCA_017654935.2. Classification (NCBI taxonomy): domain Eukaryota; kingdom Metazoa; phylum Mollusca; class Gastropoda; order Neogastropoda; family Raphitomidae; genus Phymorhynchus; species Phymorhynchus buccinoides. Next base: position 19,156 of record JAGGCT020000914.1, read on the forward strand.
TTCTTCCAGTTGGGGATGGTTATCCTGCCCCCCGCTCACCGGTCTTCATTCAGACCATTAATAGCGCACAGGATGCGTGCTATGTGAATTCGTGTCATCCATCCCACGGCACACACGGCCTACTCGTACCGAATAGTGGGATGGGCTTTAGCGTGTGCGCAAGATCTTGTGCATGCGTTCACACACGGGGCCTTGGTTTTTGAAAAGTCTCATCCGAAGGACTTTTTCCCCAACTGACGTCAGGTACCTATTTACACCTGGGTGGAGTGAGGAAAATAGGAGTAAAGTGCCTTTCCCAAGGACACACCACTGTAAACCGAGCTGGATTCGAACCCGCGCACTACGACAGATTACGAGCTAACGACTCGGACTTACCAACTGCGCTACAGCAGCTCCACATGCTGTGTCACAAACTTGTTATATTGTTTTAGGCTATATAGGAAGATTTTGTTTCCATAAAGGTCCAGTTATTTACCAATGCATGTACCTTTTTTGTCCTTTGCTCCTTATAATGTGATCCATTGTGTGTGTTTTCTTTTTATACTAAATACCTATAAAGGAAAAGAAAACCCAGAGGTGATGATAGGGAGACGCACTGGCCTCACCTGCCCTACCAACACAAGAGCAGTCCTATTCCAGCCCTGGAAGCTTGTGTTGTGTTACTCAGGTGCAGGCACACTCAGAACTGGGGACATTCTGTTAACCATTGCCTGCCAGCCCCATGTCTACTACGGGCAGTTTGATGTCATTGATAATGCCATAACTTTGGATGTCATAGTCCTAGAATGCTGGCTTTTGTTTCAGACAATTCGGGAAAGATATATCTCTAGACCATTTTTGTCAGATTGGGTCTAACAGGTCTCTTCAATTTTATAATTTAAAAAAAGACAATTTTTCTCCAGCAGTGAAGGGGTTAAGTGTACAGTGAATCTTGTATTTTTGTTATAATTTAACTCCTAACTGCTCATTGTAGAATGGGAATGCAACCCTTTTTTAAAAAACTCTTCTAGCACTATGGACCCCAAGACATCACTCCCATCAAATGCAATGACATTCACTGCCAAGCACCCTATGATCTGTTTTTAGAGCTTTTGTCATTGTTTATGCCATTAGAGCAATACATGCGCACTCGGAAAAAAAAGAGTTGTTTATCCCTTGTCGGCTGAACCAAGAATGTGCAAAAAGACATGGCATTAGAATCTCTTGTTTTATAAATGCAAACTACCCCTCATTGTGTTGACAGCATCAGCAGTGGATGTTGGCCTTCGTCAGGGCAAAGTGGTCATCACTGTCGGGGACGGACCTGGCTTCTACACCACACGCATTCTGGGCCCCATGATGGCCGAAGCCATCCGCGTCTTGCAGGTAGGGAGCTATTCACTGATCTATTTCTGTAGGCCAGAGGACTGCATAAAGCTCACAGTAAGCTTTTTATCGTTCTCTCTGTCATGACTTTGAATTAAGGTTTCCCCGTGGGGATACCGGGGGGTCTTTCGTAAAATTAGTTCCCCCACCTGCTGGAAGTTCTGTGCTTGTAACTTCCTCTAATCTGCCACTCTCTTTGACTCTGCCTTTTGTCTTTGCTTTCTATCATCTATGTTTCTGACTTATTGGCCCATTCTCATGTCTTTAAAAATAAAAAAAATCTTCCAAATAGTTTTTCTCCTTTGTTTGAGCTCCACTGAAATTGGAATGTGTCGGCTGTACGCAGCGGGGAGACCAGTGAAAACTGAAAACGGACACATAGGTACTTTACCCATAATGGCCTTTTGGCCTGGGAACGCAGAAAAAGAATATCTGTCTGATTGGAAAATAAACTTGTATAGAATGATTCGCTCTGTCTTGTTGTCAGGAAGGAGTGACTCCAGCAAGACTGGACAAAGTGTCCAAAGCTGGGGGTCTTCCTGTGGGAGTGACCTCGCTCATGGATGAGGTGGGGTTGGACGTGGCGGCTCACGTGGCAGAGGATCTTGGCAAGGCTTTTGGGGACAGGTTCAGGGGGGGAGACGCCAACTTGCTCAAAGACATGGTCAGCAGCTCCTTCCTGGGTGAGAGTACTTCCCGTCCACTGTACAAACTTTTAAAAAAAACTATTCACAGACTACAAGCCGTTCTGATAAGTAAACCGAGTCAAAACAAGCTTTCAATGAACATTTCGAAAGCAAAGTGAGTCTTGCATAGCTGCCAACTATCAGGAATTTATCAGGAATGTCCAGATTTCTAAAGTCTATCAGGAAAATCCAGGAAACTATCTGATTTTCCTTATTTTGACATTTCCAAGGAAGGATAGGGGCACTGAAGGATTTTTTAAATGCATTTTTGGCTCGCATCGTTTTTTAAAACAAAGTACATGTTCGGTTGTGTGTATGTCTGTGTGTGTGTGTGTTGCGTCCCCGACCTTTAACCTTAACTCAAACCTTAACGTTGTCATTTTCTCTAAACATATAAGGCGTTAGAGGGTTAAAGTTAGCAGGATACTTGATTTTGACGTGAGCCTTCAAGTCACGACGATCAAAGCAGTCAGATACATTGATAAAGAACAAAATAAAGATAATCATTTGTTGCAGAGATTACTGTTGTGCAACCTTTAACCTTGACTCAGTCACACTCTTCAAACTAAAAAGACTCTCACTCTCCACTGAAACTTTAACGTTGTCGTTTTCTCCAAAAAACATAAGATGTTAGAGGGTTAAAGTTAGCAGGATACTTGATTTTTGACGTGAGCCTTCAAGTCATGGGGGGGGGGGGGGGGGGGGATTGGTCACTATGTTTTTCTGAAAGCTTGGTCAATATGCTTTTCAATTTTACTTGTTTGCCAAAAATAAAAATAGGGCTCCACTATGTTACATGCGCATATATAAACATACATATAATTAAATTTTAAAGAAAGGGGTAGGGGTAATTTAATGCATAGAATTAGAAATAATTTAATTTACACAGTAAAATAAAAATTTATTCTGTTTTCAGATGCACAAGTGTCTCTACATAACAGTATTCTCTCTATACAGGCATGGGAATTGTCATGGGAATTCCCATGCCTGCTATAGTAATAAAAACCAGACGTGAGCCTTGAAGGCTTTGCCTCTTGTCTTTATTTTAAGTTGAACATGCAGCCAGTTGAACTTTAAAACTAGGATTTTTCATAGACTTTTGTTCATATAAAAGATATTGATTCAAATTTGATACCTTTATCTATCAAAGTGTAGTTTAAAAAACAACTACAACGAAGAGTCAATATTCAGTCAAGCTTCAGTTCATAGGAAACCTTCAACATCAGGGACGTTGCCCTCACCCCCCACCCCCACCCCCAACCACCATGGGCGTTGCTCCTGGATCCTACCGGGGGCCGCTGAAGGCCCCCGAATCCCCATACTTTTTGTCAGGAATTTCATTTCTCCAAGGTTGGCAGCTATGAGTCAGGCACACTCAAGGTCATGACTGTAGATAGGTGTACAAAGAAAGGTAGATAATTAGATGTCTATGGGTACACAAAGAAGTGATCTTGAGTTGTACTATTTTATACATGGACCACCATTGAACAGACTGGATAAAATGTAGAATCTATTTAACTGATTTCTGATTTCCATTTTAAATGTCATATCATTGCAGGTAGAAAAGCTGGCAAGGGATTCTACGTCTATGAAAAGAACTCCAAGAGCAGACCAGAAAATGAGGGTGCCTTGAAGTTGCTGGAACAATACCGCCTGGAACCCAAATTAGAGTAAGTTCATTAAAAGATGTGGGGGGGGGTATCAAATGCCATCACGAACGTTACTCCTTGGTGGTCAAAGAAAAAAGGCACCCAGTCCATAGAATAATTTTATCAGAACATTAAGAACAGTATTGTGCCCTCCTGCATCAAAGCTGGCAGATAAGGTGGGTGAGGTGAACTGAAGAGGGTTTCATAATGGATTGGTTATAGCCACAACACTTGATGATAGTTTATTATGGAGTTCATGAGTAATCACAGCAGGTGTTACTGATAGAATGTTACAGGTAGCCTCAGAAAGAATGTAATTTCTGGTAGGTTGCTCTTATGATATTCTGGTGTTGCCCTTTGCTTGTGGACTGCTGCTGAGGTGAAACAGACCTTGAGCGAATTTAATAGCAACTGATGTGGCTATATATTAAAACATTTGAAGGACATACTTGGCCATGCACTTAAAGCTACACCAGGGGTATAAAGTGGTGTAGAGTGGCACAGTGGTATCGCGTTCGCTTCGTGTCAAGTAAACCCGAGTTCGAACCTGGGTACAGGGGATTTTTTCCTCTCTCTGCACTAGGCCTTAACGGTCTGAACGTGGAGTCTTTCGGATGAGACGATAAACCGAGGTCCCGTGTGCCCATGCACTTAGCATACGTTAAACCCAGTGGCAACGAAAAAGTTGTCATTTGGTCAAACTTTACCCCCCTCCCTCATCAGTGACAAAAATCGCATGAAAAAAACAAAAAAACCAATTGGGTGGCGCGCCTCTGGCTGCGACGCGCTCTCCAGGTGGGAGCAACCCGAATTTCACAGAGACGCCTCTGTGACTATAAAGTACATAATACCATAAAAACATAGGCAGACCTGTTTACCTCCTACACAAGTCTAGAGTAGTCTGGATAGCTGAAATGAGTAGTTTTGGTGCAAAATGTGTAGTTTCATTCATTAACTCTCTTATGCGGTGAACGTTCAGGAACGTTCAGACAAAAAGTGGATCGTAAATGCCGAGAACGTTTGGGAATGTACGGATTTTCACGATTTTTTCAATATACATGACGAACAGTTATGGCGTCCATTGACTGAGGAAAGCGATGAATAGTTGTATTTTTGTGAAAGATGGGACTTATGAGATCGCGAAGTGATGAGTAAGGAGTGTACTCTGACCTGTTTCGGCAACGAGCTTGTTTTTGTTCGATCGATGCAAATTTTTGAAGTCATGTTACTGACATCTGCATTTTCCCGACTTTTACATCATGGATGATGAATTGTTATTGCATCTACTGAGTGATGACAGCGATGAAAATTCCTTTTTTTGTGAAAGATAGGAATTATAAGATCGTGAAGTGAAAGGGTAAGTGAATGATTTTTATCTACATTTCCATTTCAGTCGTCTTAGGCTTCACCAGTCTGCAAAAAGTAGGCAGTGAATGCAGTTTGCGACTACACTTTGGCATTTTGATTTTTTTTGTGGAGCCATGCATCCCCATAACATCTTAAAATTCATTTTGCAAATCAGACAGACATCTCGGCAACACATTCAAAACAAAAAAGCACACAAAATCTGCTAGGGTATATTTTATTTTATTATTTTTCTGACGCTACCCCCCCCTTTTGTACGGAGTGATGTCCCTTGGGCTAGGATTTCAGAAGTGACTGAGAGCACAGTGTCAGGCACAAGAGGGTTAAGACATCAAACAATGTTCACTGAAATTACAGTGAAAATGAGTAGTTAGAGCATTATTTTCAATTTTGAAGAGTAGTAGAGGTCCAAATTGAGTAGAATACTACTCGAAAAGAGTAGAGTAAACAGGTCTGCATAGGCGAGGCTGATTTTGTTTATTTATCTGAATGCGCTGCAACCGACTCTTCTGTGTCTAGCCGAGAGCTGGCGCCATCCCAATTCCAAGAATCGGGTGGTGTAGCTTTAAGAGGGATGGGAACTCGAGATAAAAGCATGAGTGCAACTTGTCCTGTATGCAAGGATTGTCTGTTTTTGAATTTTGCCAGAAAAGGAAGGTCCTTTTTTAAAATTAATTTGTCAAACAAGATCTTTGTGTGTCTACTGTATTTTCCAAACACTAAAATAAGTATGTGTATAAAGGTGTTTTTTTAAATTTGTCAAACAAGATCTTTATGTGT
>JAGGCT020000915.1:0-40000 GCA_017654935.2 Phymorhynchus buccinoides
ACTTGGTCCCTCCTTCAAGGGGGGGGGGGGGGGGAGCTAGACCGGTCAGGGTAGGCAGTCCAGGACGTCTAGGAGAGGGAAAACTCCAATTTCAAACACAGGTAGATGGAGCTCCAGGGCTCCCAGGTTTTACTGGGGGTTTCGGTTTTCATACATGTATACTTCTCAGTTAAAGAGTTAAAGGGGCTGGAGGGGGGGTCGCATTGTTCTTCTTCTTTTTCTCTTCTTCTCCTTAGGCAGCCAACTTCAACACGCTGAAGGTTCTGCTGCACTTTAGGGGGTAGTACGAAGAAAAAAATTAGCAAAAGAGAGTACAAAGCGAAATGATAACATTATGGGGAAATAGAAAGAAAGAAATGATTGCAAGATAATCAGGAAATAACTGAAGTATTTACAGATACACAGTTTACTATTAATGAGGAAGATTTTATTTGGGAGGGGGGGGGGGGTAGAGGGGGGTTGGCGTGTGTGGGTGTGATAGAGGGAAAGACAAGTTAAAGGTCATGCCCAACCGTTAAATGTCCCCAGAGTGGCTAGGGACACCCGGGCCCCACATGATGCATGTAAAGTGTCATGCACAACCGTTTAGTCCCCCCAGATCAACCGGGGAAACACAGGCCCCACATGATGCATGCACAGGAAAATTTGTATTTAGGGGACAATACATGCATGCAAAAAAGGGGGGGGGGGCATCTGTTTTTAGGTGTGGGGATGCAGGGGTTGGAGGTGGGGAGGGGAGGGCAGAGGAATGGTTGTTTAGTAGAGGTGCTTTTGGAGGCCCCTCTTGAAGGCCACCAAGGACTGGGTGGAGGCAACTTCCTCAGAGAGGCCGTTCCACTGCGGGATAGTGCGAGGAAAGAAAGTCGACTGTCTGTATTGAGTTCTATGGCAAGGTATGTCATATGAAGCTGAGTGAGATTGACGGATACTTTTCTTCTGTAGGGTATTTGTTGGGAGATACTTGGAATTGATTTGGAGTTCTGTGTGGAATTTAAAGAAGGTAGTCAGACGGGCTTCAGTTCGACGGGTCTGTAGAAGGGGCCATTTCAAGTTTTTCAGGAGGTCTGCCGATCTTGTTGCCTGACGGTAGTCTCGGGCCACCCATCTTGCAGCTCGGCTCTGGACTTTTTCGATGGCGTCAGTGGTGCTCTTGTTCAAGTTGTTGTGGGGGTCCTGCTGTGTGTGTTGAACACTAACGAGAGTAGTTTGGCATTTAATGAAGCATTTGTCAAATGTAGCATCAAAGCAGCAATTGCATTGCCAGATGCATAACATGAAGATGAATAAGACTAGAGTCTAAAGCTAGTCTCAAAGTCAGTAAGTGCAAAACAAAAGTGAAACTGAAATTTTTTTAAATCAAAGGATACTGTCCAATCAATAATCTGCTGCAGCTGTTATCAAATGTGGCATCCCCATAATTGTCTGGCTGTGGGTCAGTTGTAGGATGAACCAGTGTTACTGACAGCCATAAGAAAAACCCACTGATGTAGTATAAAACAAGAGCACGTCTTTGGAAAAACATGTTTTCTTTGGTCAAAATACTTTCTTCATGTTTGTGGCAGTTGACGACCGGAACAGGAAAACAGAACGCACAACAATGTAGTTCTGTCTGTATTGTGCAACATTTTTCGGGATCAGTTCAGTTTCTTTTTATTTGGATACTTAATTTATAGTGACATTTATTTTAAAAGGAAAGTAACGTTAATATTCTATATTTCTAATTTTTACCCTGTGATTGTAAGTTTGTAAATTACTACACGTACTGTTTCCGGTGTAGCAGACGAATTTAGATTGTCTGCCATTGAAACTGAAAGCGTCCTTCAATAATGTGTTTTAAAACCTTTCAGTTGACACTTGCTATTTTCAAGCCTGACGTTGTTGCCCATCCTCACATTGTACAGGTGTCATGAGACTTTATCAGTGCAAACCTTGTTCATTCTCTCTGTCTGTCTTTTTCTTTCCAAATATTCTGATTCAGCATCCTCTCTCTCTCTCTCTCTCTCTCTCTCTCTCTCTCTTAGTCTCTGACTCTCGTGTGTGTGCGCGCTTTCCTTCCTTCCTGTAAGTGACCACAGTCAAACTTGACTGTTCTGTCACTGTAGAAATTGGGGATCTGCGCGGAAGAGCGCCTTAATACAGGGGGAGGGGTAGAGGTGGAGGGAATTTGGGAGGAGGGGTGAGTGTTGCTGGATGATTATTTGGAGACTGATGGTCTTCTTCTTCCAAATACTGGACTGGGCCTCACAACTAGAGTCTGGGAGCACCTGACTGGAAAACCTCCTGCTGCAACCGCCACGTCTGATGGCCCCACTCTGGGGACGTCAGACTAACAAGCATCAACAGCCCCCCCCCCCCCCCTTCCCCCCTCTCCCATCCCCCCCTTTGGTCCCCCATCTTCCCCCACCCCCTCCTCCCCTCTTCCAACAACCCAATGGATGAACAGTTTCCTAGTTTTCGTATGATCTGTGCTCTCTCTGTTGTTTTATTTCTTCTCAGGCCTTGAGCCTTTCTTCCGGCAAAAGTGATCTCGAACCTCCCCGGTTCCGTGGCATAATAATCAAAATGTTGATTGTGGCCACGTACAGTCAAGAAGAAGAAGAAGTCCAACTTGGTACGTGACTGACAGGCGGCGTGTGCTGTCAATGCCTAATTTTTAAAAACTTGAATAATTTGGGATCCATCCCTAAAAATTTTACGTTAAAACTATATACACTGGTCCACTGGGAGATCAGCAGATGGAGGCCTGGTGGCTGATGTAAGTGCCACCAAAGATACTGTACAGTCTTTGGTGCCACCTAGGCCGGCCCTGAATGCATCGGGACAGATGGTTTCAGTCAGGCTTGTGGGAAGCATGTTCCACTCTCTGAGCGTTCTTGGAAAGAAAGAGTGGTAGAGGACTGGATGGGCTGTCCTTTCTTGATAAAATCTTTGGGCTCCTCTCGTTCTGGGGTCGCTGGGGCGCAGATATTAGCTTGCTTTCAAATCAACCAGGCTGCTGTTAATTTTGTGCAGTAGACACAGGCGGTTGATCTTCCTCCGCGTTTCGAGACTGTCCCACTGCCGCTCCCCTAGCATTCTGTCAACACAGCCAGGTGTTTTGTCTCCATAGTTGTTGCAGGAGAACCTGACTGCCCTGCGCTGTACCATTTCGAGCTGGCGTACATCCTTCTGAAGATGAGGATTCCAGGCTGCTGAGGCGTACTCCATAATACTAATAGGCCGTACCATGGTGGTGTAGGAGGCGGCCTTGACTTTGGTAGTGCAGTCATTGATGTTGCGGCGCAGAAAACCGAGGATTCTGTTGGCTTTTCCTGCTGTCACCTCGGTGTGTTTTGACCAGGTCAGGTTGTTGTTTAGGGTGACGCCAAGATATCTGCTGTCCTCTGATATCTGAAGGTCTTCGTCATGCAGGGTGTATGTTGTTTCACGGACCTGCTTGATCTTATTTGGCATGACTCTGATTACTGTGCATTTGCTGGGGTTGAACTCCATTTGCCATTCCCTCTCCCACTGCTCCAGTGGCCTGCACAGCTTCCCGGGGCAGCTCGTTCCAGTCCTGGATTGTACATGGGAGGAAGCTTATGTGCATGTGTGGCTACGAGTGTGGCATAATAATCAGTGTGTTGATTGCGTCCACGCACTGCGAAGAAGAAGTGCCCACAAACATATCTTTAAACAGCTACATTAAATTGGCAAAGGTACAGTTTACTACTGTTTCTGGATATGTCGCAGAAACAGATTACGATGCATTGCGACGGAACTTAGAGGGTGCATGAACCTAATAGAAAACATTGAAGGAGAAAGACCTACTGCTTACCCTGGGTTAAGACCATTAAACCCCAGTTCAGCTGGAAGGGCCCAGGCCTCACTTCCAGAAGCAAGTAAAAAAAAAACATGCTAGTAGGCTAGTGGTCAGTAGTTTCAGGCTCAGATGGTGATCTGGTCAGCGCTGATGAAAATGCGCTGACAGAGCCTGCGGTGACACTGACAGTGGCCTCGCTTAGTTTGTTCCACTCCATGGCAGTCCAGATGAAGAAGGAATTACGATGTTGCTCCATTCTCGCGTTGGGGACACGAAATCCACAGAAGTGGTTTATGGCCTGTCTTTCTAAGATGTTGGTTGTTTTGAAACCCTCAAATCTAGTTGGCTTTATCCTGCGACGATTTGTGATGGCTGGCATGAGGAATTTATCTGCTGGAATAGCTGGGAGGAGGCCTTCAGCTATCTTATGAAAGAGGCTGAGGCGTTGGTGCCTGCGTCTTTCCTCCAGGGGAGGCAGGTCTAGAGTCTTGAGCATGCCACTTACGCATCCCGGACTTCTGGATCTGTAATCCCCGGTGATAAAGCGTGCTGCTTGGCGTTGCACTCTCTCCAGCTTTTCAGTGTCCTGGCTCTGGTACGGATCCCACACCGTAGCACTGTATTCCAGCTTGGATCAGACCAAAGCAATGTACGCCAGGTGCCTGCATTCTCTAGGACAATTCCAGAGGTTCCGGCGGAGGAATCCTAGGGTCGATCCAGCTTTACGGCATATGTTTGCGATGTGGGAAGACCACCCCTCATGTTTATAGCTTTCAACCTCAATGTGCCTTTCGTTTCTCGAAACTAATCCTATCCCCCTAACCAGTTACTAATCTTGGCAAAATGTTGCTTCTTAGTGCACATGTGTACACACATACGAGAAAGTTCTGTGCGGAAACCCTGTAAATAAGTAAAAGAAGGAACAAATAAGTGCATGACTTTCCGCACAGAAAGAGAAATGATAGGGACAGGGGGGAGGGGAGAGAGAAGGGGAGGAGGAGATTTAGGAGGCTGACTTTTCTTTCTTTTCAGTACCAGTGCAGGCATTGAGTTTCTAATCAACAAGTCTTTCCTAATTCCATCAATAGTTTCAATTGAAAAATAATTAGCTTGAACTCTACATGCACTAATGCAGTTTGTTCCATATAATTATTATCAAAGTTTTTGTGTGTGTTTTCAGGAGATCCGTTCAATGATTCTGAGGAATGGATTCTACATTGTGAAGTCCAAACACCTGCAAATGTCGCGAGCGCGAGCAGAAGACTTCTATGAAGAACATAAAGGTTGTTAGAATAGTTTCTTCTTTGAAAATGTGCATGTATCTTTTGCTCACAATTGAAACAAAGAAGTGCAATTTTATAATTTACTGAATGCTTGGCATTATTCTGCTCTAATTTCGTTTGATTATATTATTTTTATCTTTACACCATTGTCACATTTTTACCCACCCCCTATTACCATTGTCGCATATTGTGCCTATGGACGTGAAGAGCCAACAGCAATATTCCTAGTAGGAATCCTACCTTGGCTTAATACCTCATCAGCACTTTTGCCATGTGAAATTAATGTCCCATATGTGCCTTCACGGGTCGAGAGGACGTAAAACACCAAAATTTCCTTTGCCATGTGAAATACCTTGAGCTTCCCTGCAGGCGTGGACTAAGTTTAGCAAAATCAATCTCATAGAATGAAGAGGAGTGTAAAGTATAATCAGTGAAAGATGAGAAGATTGAGTGTAATTACATCCTAAAAATGAAGTCAGCATTTGTTGCTGTTGGAAAATTTACTCTTGTTTCCAAGCATTTATCGCATTGTGTATGTGTGTGTGTGTGATATAAATATGCAAAACTATTATGCACCTTTGTTGTGATGCTCAAATTAATATACACTATGCACTTCATTTTATATATTTTTGATATTGGTTTCAGGAAAATTCTTCTTGAACAGACTTGTGTCTTTTATGAGCAGGTAAAATCCGTTAGATAAATACATGCAAACACATGTATGCAAACCCACATGACTTTTGCTAGATATGCCAGAGATAACTTTTGATTTATTAAAGATGACAATATTTTAGTGTTCACAGTGCTTAATTGAAAAAGAAGAAAAGAAAGATCAGATACTAAATCATGTGTACAGGTCTCAATTATTTTATTCATGCAACTGAATTCAATGAAACAGTCAATCTGAGATGTGAAAGAAAGTGGCATTGGGAAAAAAAAAGATTTCAGTGCATTGCTTTTTGCATGATTTCTAGAATAATGATAATGTTGCGATACAATTTATGACTGTTTCCTGTTTCATTTGGTCAACTTTCCTTTGATTTTGTGTTCAGATGCTGATATGTATTAATTGTAAAATAACAAGAAATGTCACATTAACTTTAGAACAAAAGAAAATTACAAGCATGTGATATGGATGGCATGAAACATGTGATTACTTAAGCGATTAGATTTCTAGCAATGAATTAGGCCGCATACACACATAAGCGGATATTCCAAGCGGAAACCCGTGCGCAATCCATAAATAAGTGAAACAAAGAAGGGAAAAGATTTGCGCATGTGTCCGAATTTCCCCTATATGCATAAACTTGTATCCTTCTTTCTTCCACTTATTTAGGGTTTTCTGTACGGAACTTACGCGTCTAATGTGAACCCGGCCTTATACAAAAGTGAGTGAGTGAGTGAGTCTGAGAGAGAGAGAGAGAGAGCACTGGCCATTAGTGAATTTTTGTTGTGTTGCTTTGTTTTGAAGTGGGCCAATATGGACACACATACTGGCACGAGAGGACGCGATACGACAATGGCGACAACTGATGGGACCAACCAAGGTGTTGAAGTAAGCAGTGGTCTTTTTTATAAAAAAAATAGGCATTATATAATGATTTACTTTTTTTGTGTTCAAAACCTTTAGTTTCAGTTATAAATATAGAATACTAGCAAGGATCATTGTCAATCTTTATATTATGGCTATAGGAACATTATTTAAAATTGCTGGTAAGTATATTTTTTATGCACATACAGTATCACTATCAAGCAAATAGTATTGTCATGTAATTATTTCTGTATTTATTGTATTACTCAAATCAAAACTTGTATCAGAATAAAAACCATACACAATGCATAATATTCAAAGCAAAACTCTTATGAGAGAAAAATAATAGTCAATGCCAAACCAGATATCAGCTAAAACTAAAACTGAAGAAGACAGAACACCTTATTTAAATCCAAAATTTAGAACACCAAGTCGCAAAGTAGTCCTTGCAGATTATGTTTTTTAAAAACACTTAACACACACAGACCTCTAATATATTGTGAAATATAAAAAAATATACTTATAAGCATATAATTATATGTTTATGTTTTGATTAATTTGTATTATTATTACTTTGTCGACTTCAGAAGATGCTCTCATCAAAGTCATTGATTGCAGTTTTGAATTCCTATGTTGTCACCTATGTAAATTCATGTGTGGTGGTGGTGGTTTGCAGGACGATCTATGAAGCCCCCGATACCATCAGAGGACAATTTGGTCTGACTGACACAAGAAATTGTACACATGGGTCAGGTAAAAGAATTTTGCCTCAATGTCTTTATTGCTGATTTGAGAAGTGCTTTTTTTTTTAATAGAAAAAGTGTTTCAGCTTCGGAAAGCAACATTATCAGTAAAGTAATAATCTGTTTGAAAGCATTGGTCATAACTTTTCTTCACTGATTACATTGGAGTTAAGTTTTGATTCAGCATCATGTTGTATCGTTTTGTAGAAATTATGTAAGGTTGCCTACGATTAACATAGAACCTTGTCTGAGTTTCTCCAGAACATACTTGCAGGATGTCCTGAATTGCAGGATTTTTAAATTGCTTTAAGCCGGCATCGCCGGATTATGAGAATTTGAGAAGCAACGATTTTCTTACACACACACACACTTGTACAATAAGAAGGGCCTATAAAAGCATTTGCTATATTGAATATTCAAATGAATGTAGCATTTGTACTACTCTAGAGGGATGAAAAAAGAGCATTAAATGTGTCTATGTGCAGCTCACTGATGTAGACAAAGAAGACAATTTCATGTAATAGAATTAATTAATTTTTATTTGTTTAATAGAAGTGTGTGCGTGCGTGCCTGTGTGCATGCACACCGCTCCTCAGGGAGCTGCACTGGCTGCCAGTGCAGTTTCGTTTAGAGTACAAACTGGCAGTCCTTGCATTCCGCCACTTTGAACAGACCCTACCATCCTACCTCTCAAGTGCACTCCAAACCTACACTCCTTCTCGCTCACTCCGATCTTCCCATGCCAAACTGTTGAAAGTTCCTAAAGTGAATTTAAAGTCTTGGACAACCCAGTTTTAGTTTTTGCGCCCCCACTGTCTGGAACTCCTTGCCTGTTCACCTCCGTCACAATTCAGCACTTCCCGCTTTCAAAACCCAAATGAAAACTCACTTGTTTCAAAGAGCTTTCTCTCTCTGTAATTTTTCACATTAATTAGATGATGATCGAATGAATGTGTTAGCCCAATTGCGTGTGAATCAGTGAATGTGAGCGCCTTGATTTTAATTCTAAGGAAAGGCGCTATATAAATACTATGTATTATTATTATTATGCACAGATTCTGAGGCAACTGCCAGACGAGAGATCGATTTCTTCTTCCCTGAGTTTGACCTGGACAGGTGGCACAAAGAGATGGGAGAGGTGTTCCAGTCTGGACAGGTGCAGTTTGATGAAGAGAACTGTGTGCATGTTCCCTCGCAAGGCCGGGCAACAGAAAGCTGACCAAGCATTCACTAAATGATTTAGGTTATTAATATCATAGCTATGTAGTCTGTAGAAAACTGTACTGCCTGCTTAACCCTTTCCCTGCCAGCCATATTTCAGCCAAAAATGTCCATTAAATTTACCTAGGTAGAGAACAAAATCCATCTGCAGTATCGGGGATTCTTCTGTGAAATATATAAAATAAGGTCTATCGTTACTTCCCAAAACCAAGACAATAGGGTCTTTGGATAATAGACCCCAAATAGACGCCTTTTAGTGACATGGGTATTATAATCATTGTGGTGCTAAACTGCGACTTTGGCGGTTCAAGGGTTAAGGGAGGGGTGTGTGAGAAAGGGGAGACTGTGATTTCATTTAATCATATATTATTTTCAGACTACCAGGCGCACTTTATTATAGCCCCTCACCCCGTCCAATTTGACACCTAAAAAACATTGGGGCTTTCCTGGTATTGCAGTACCTCCAGGATCGTCCCACCATCTATATATCTATTAATGTCCCACATGCTGCAATTTCTCAGTTATGAGATAATAAAGATGATTTGATTTGATTTGATGTGCCTGTTCCAGGCTGGAGGACGTTAAACAGACTTTTCCTTCCAATTTTACACAAAATTCACATTTTTTTAATTATATTTTCTTACTATATTATTAGTCATATTATAAAGCTGGGGGGGGGGGGGGTAGTTTCAGTTTCGGAGAGAAAAAAGTATCGCCCTGTAGTCCGTGAAATATGCTTCTGTACTTGTAATTTATCACTCTCTTTGACTCTGCCTTTTCCTTTTGCTTTCTGTCATCTACTATCTTTCTGACTTATTGGCTCATTCTCCTGTCATTTAAAAAAACCATCTTCCAAATAATTGTTCTCCTTTGAGCTCCTCCGAAATCGGAATGTGTCAACTGTACACAGTGGGAAGATCAGTGAAAACTGAAAACTGGACCTTACCCATTATGGCCATGTGGCCTGGGAAGGCAGAAGAAAAAAACATGACTATTGACTTTGCACTTGCAGCAAAGATATTCTAAAAGGGTAAGATGGATTACTTAAAAGCTCGGCGAACCGGGCTGATAGAGTTATCGTTAGTGGGGACGTGTACACTATTCACAGTGGAGGCTATCCAAAATCTCGGACTGGAACTTGAACGGAGAATTCAACTGGCCTATCGATGTGTAAAATGTGTCACGTTTCAAAGGGACATAACCAGTGTTTCTGTCCTCACTACTCATATAGGGAAAAGAGACCGGATGTTTATCTTCCCCTGTACAGTCTTTGCTTGCAGTGAGAGAGAGAGAGAGAGAGAGAGAGAGATCAGAATAGTATGAATGTGGGTATAAGAGGTTGCTTGTATGTTTTTGTGCATATATGTGTGTGTGTTTATATACATGGAAGAAAGTTCTTTGTGGATTCAATACACAAGAATGTTTCAGAGAGGGACTGAGAAAAGATCCTGTATCTGTCATTGCATTAGGGGTGATTTTTGTTTTTATCTGTAAAGCGGTTTTGTTTTGCAATTTTGCCCTTTTCTATTTTTCTATCAAGTTAACCTTTACCGGATCATGCTTTTGACTACACAAACACGATGGCGGGGGTCTTCCACGACCCCCTACTCAGCAAAGAGCGAATTCCTAGGTGTTTATCCCTGTCCGGATGGCGGGGGTCTCCCACGACCCCTACTTGTCAATGAGTCACCATGTGTTTATCCCTGTCCGGATGGCGGGGGTCTCCCACGACCCCTACTCAATGCACTGCTGTGCTCTTTAAAGTAGGGGTCGTGGGAGACCACCGTCATCCGGACAGGTATATTAAAATTACGCGTCCTATTACGTCATTTATATTTTATACACATTAATGAAATTTAACACACTTAAAGCCAATTACGTTTTTGACAAAGTCATGAAATTTCATGATGATTGCTTAAATAGTTTTAGAGATATAACATGTTTTGTGTGTCAAGGGGTCATGGGCGACCCCAGAAGTCCGGTAAAGGTTAAATGGCTTAGGAAATTGAAAACTTGAACATCTGTTGGCACTCCGTTAGCACTTTCTGGGCTTGTTTGCAAATGGGCTGTTTAGGTGGAGTTATCCTCTTTAGCCCGTGACACAAGAGGGCGTTTTATTTACATGCTGTTTCTTAGCAATGCAAAAGTCTATATCTGTGTCGCTCTCTCTTGCTTGCTGGCAGCAAGACTAGATTTTTCCTCTTATTTGACAAAGGGAAGTAAAATAATTCTGGAGAGTGATCTCCAGTTGTGCAGCCTGAAGCGCTCACTCCAGTTCAATCAGAATGGGAATACAGAGCAACTAAAAAGAGAGCCTGTGCCTCTCTTGGTTTGTGTGTGTGTGTGTGTAAAATATTTTTATACTCCAAGTGCCACAGCCTAAACTACTGAGCCAATTCTAATGAAAAATGGCAGAATTGTCCCCAATGTCTGGAAAACATTGTCTGTGAATTTGAGGAAACGAACTTGGTTTGTTTTGTGACTTGTTTTGTTTCTGTGATTAAATCTTTTGTTTGGGGTTTCAACTTCGACTTTGTTTTAATTTGTTGTGAATGCCTGTGAAGTCAAAATAGGAAAAACAATTTTATTTTATTTTTATGTTTCAGTGATGAATATAAATGTCCAACTGGAAAGTGTTCACTAGACTTCTTAAAGATCTCTTGCCACACAGTAGGTCAGGCACACACCATGAAAGGATCACAAGACTTAAGCAGCGCCTGTGACTCATATTGCTTACAACATTCACCTAGTAAACAGACCCAGTGTGTAGATACACTAGCAAACAAAAGTTAAGGCCCAGAAAGACAATCATCTCCGAAAACTCACGAACTCAATGAAACGCACCCAGCTCATAACAAAACTGAATTTATTCTTTTAACATTAAGTTCGTTCCAAAAAATCATTAATCAGAACGAGTTCAGTCAACAAAATGCCCCTTTCAACAACTTCCCCCCCTCTTGAAAAGTTGCACTCAGAATCAATTAGCGACCAATCATCTCCGAAAACTCACTTACTCAACGCACCCAGCTGAATTTATTCTTTTAACATAAAGTTCATTTCATTCATTCATTGAGTTCGTGAGTTTTCGGAGATGATTGTCTTTCTGGGCCTTAACTTTTGTTCGCTAGTTGTAGTTTCATTTTCACGTTTGCTCTCCGACACAGCAAATCTCTGTCTTCTGTCTCTCTGTCTCTTTCTCTCTGTGCGCCTCTCCTTCTGTTGCTTTATGAACTGGGACTAGGTTTATGTTATGGCTTGCCACGGTGTTTGTTTTACTTTCATTTATTATGTGAAAACCTATCTAAAGGGCAAGGCACATGCTCTGTGTTAATTGATTATTTTATGATAACTGAGGAATGTTGCTATGCTGATTTAATCACATGAATGGCATTGCATTACATTGTTGAATGCTATATTTTTTTAAAAATAAACATGTCTCAAGGACGATGCCTGTCATATATATATTTTTTTCACAATGCAGAATCTCTCTCTTTCATTCTTTCTCTACGTCTGTGTGATTTTGCATGCATTATTATCTAGTGCTGCAGCCAAAGGGACTGGTTGGCCTTTGGGGACCTTCCCCAATGGCAGCTGTCCTCAAATCCCTTTAGCTGAGAGAGTGGGGATTTACCCTGGGCAAGGCATCTCTACAATAAACATATTTTAGCCCAGCCCGTCAGAATAGCAGCCCCCCTCCCCCATCTCTGCTATTTGGCTGTTGTACCTTGGCTTAAAGACTCGAGGGATCATCCCAACAGCCGAAGCACTGGAACACTATGGTACAAATGTACCAGCCAGGGATGAGAACATTACGTGTGTGGCCGTTTTGATTACCCCGCCACGTGGGCAACCACACTCCGACTTCGGAGGAATCTGGCAGTGATAGTTGGGACAACAGACAGGCATACAGATACAATAATGATCAACTTGCGTCTATAAAACGTTTACACTTTTTTGCACTGATTAAAATTAATATGGGCTATATTTAATAAAATGTCAGAGTGCGATTTTCTTTTATGTTGTAGACTAATTCGCTCGCACACAACATATTATTCCATTATCAGAACCATCTCTTTGAGGAAAACCATATTCTGTGTCCTCCACTCTCCCCTCCTCCCTTTCCCACCCCCCATTCTCACCTCAAGGCTAGACTTTAGGCGTTAATTAGGGAATGCTACATGGGATTATTTTGTTGTGCATACATGCGTGCACACACACAATTCTCACATACATATACACACACATACTGACAGACTGAAACAAATTTGTTGTTTGATTAATCCAGGTTATGCTGATATTTAACATAATAAAATCAATGTAAAGTAAATGAAAACCAATAACACCGAAGAAGTCGATCAAGAAAACTAACTTTAACAAAACTAAAACAATATGTAGCAATTATTTTAATAATTATACACACACACACACACACACGCGCTATATTCACATTTATGCCCGTCTGATGGCGTCAAGAACGATAATTTGTAACAGAAAAGAACATAGCGATTGCTTTTTCAGTCAACAGATTATCGTTCTTGACCGGATTGACGGGCATAAATGTGAATATAGCCCACAGGTCAAAGACACAGAGGTATAGATGACGGAGATGATATTAGTATAATTTAGAAAAAAGGCGATGAAGTTGGCTTTACATCCTCCGACCTGAAACACCGAGGCACATAGGCTAATTAAGGGACATTTATATAATAAATTCAGATGGCAATTTAGAACAGACTGAGGGATAAAAGACTCACCCTGCCTCTCGATCATCACTTAAAAAATCAATACTAAATTCTGAAAAATATGTCCAGTTAGATTCAAATATTTAATAAATGTATGCCCTATGGAAGGGGTGAGTATACGACTGACCTCACACAAAAATAAAAATTATCCACACATTTAGAAGAATCACCGTCCATAAGGGTCTGACCGATTGGACGCTAATCTCATCATCACTTTAGAAGACAGGTAACAGAATCAAACACGCACAGAGAGCTATTCTTCAACAGTCTTGACAAGAACCAGCTATGCTAGGGGACTAAAATGTTTTTTTAGAAGACCGTAGTAATAGCAAAACCAATAAATATCGACCAATCCATGTATGATACAAACGTTTATATTAATGCAAAGCAGCCGTAAGGTACACGCGGATGTGTGTGCGCGCGTGTATATGTGTGTGCGCATGCTCAGTCGTTTAGAACTATGACCCTCAGAGAGAAAACAAAACAAAGCACACAAAAACAAACAGACTAGACCATTTACAACGGAGATTTGGAGATGTTCTGCAATACCTTCAACGTTCTTTTAAGTGAACATTTAACATTATGGGCACACACAGAGAGAGGTGGCATGTTTATATGATGTGTCACACCGTTGATAAGAAATAAGTGTCATTGTGACAAACCAGTCTGTAACACCATTGCTGATTTTTGTCATGTACGGCTGGTCGATTTGCATTTTTCGTGTCTCCCGTGCTGCATACTCATGTTCTGGTAGGTGGTCACCTTCCGCGTTTTTGAATCATGGGTCTGTACGCGCTTTTGAAACATTTCCTGTTTATAAATCCGCGCTTTCGACTTTCGCCCCGCGTTGTAGGTGGTCCCCAAGTGAAAGCTAACGAATCCCCAAGGCCGCAACACTTTAGAACCAATGCAATGCCTCCTAGTTTGAGAGTCAAGCTGTAAACTTATCTTACATTGTAATAAAAAAAAATCCATTTTCATAATTCTCACTCTCACTTGACTGACACTTTAGGCCAAGGATATAAACCAATGATAAAATCATATGAATTAGAGACCGGGGGTGGGGCAGTGGGTGGATGCCTCGTGCCTCTCTCCCCGTGGGGATACCGGGGAGTCTTTCAATACAAATAGTTCCTCCACCTTCTGGAAGTTGTGTGCTTGTAGCTTCTTCTATTTTATCACTCTCTTTGAACTCTGCTTCTTCCCTTTGCCTAATATCTTCTACCGGTACTATCTTTCTGCCTTATTTGTCCATTCTCCTGCCTTTGTTCTAGAAATTCTGACAAAGATTTTCTTCAGCCGAAGATGGACATGCTGGGCCTAACTATTTCTTAGTTGGGCGCATAACGGCAGCATGACGTATCAGCGCAGCGCTCATATGACAGGAAACTCTGAGCGTTCGACAAAAAAAGGGGTGGACCGGAGGCGTACCTCGCCAAGATAATTATAGGGGAAGACGGGGTAAAAAGCCCATGGGCGGGTAAGAAGCCCATGCCAATTATCTCATGAAATGAAGCAAATTTCAGTCACATTTTGCCCATGGGATGAGTGTTAATGTTTAGCATTCGTCTCATGACTGAAATTTGCTTCATTTCATGAGATAATTGGCATGGGCTTCTTACCCGCCCATGGGCATTTTACCCCGTCTTCGCCTACATGTATTGTCTGGATATAGATACAACTAGAACGATTTTGTTCCCTTTTTATTTATCCGACATATAAAACAAAAACATTTTACTTTAGAAAAAAACCCAGGGGTGGGGGGTTACATTCCCACTCACGGTGACCCTTTTTTAATATTCAAGATTGGGCAATGGACAGTTAAAGTGGACGGTATTATCATTTTTAAATAATGATGATGGTGATGCCTACAAAAATGCGCATTCAGGGTGAGTGTGCCATGGGCTAAATGGGAAGACTTGAAGGCATGCAGTCAAGCTTCTTCCACATCATGGATGCGATTCTGAGAGTATTGCTCTAATTTCCTGACCAAAACTCTGCCGCTTCCTGTGGAGTAGGGTACAGCCTTGTCATGCAGTCTCAGACCGAAATGATCCCATAGCATAATCTAAATCACAATCATTTGATCAATCTTTCAGTCTCAAATTCTGTGACCTTGCTGTCTCATGGTAACGAGTCAATTTTGATAAGCTATGCCCTTGGTGGGTTCAGGTCAAAGTCAACGGGATTAGTATGTTCGTTGGAGCTGTCGTTGAACGGACGAGGTGGACGAGAGAGTGTAGGGCCCACTGTCCAAGAAAATTAGCCTTATTCGAACAGAACAGAATTATGATTTTTGTCTTTCATTGAGTTCAATATCATTGTGCATTGTGTGTGGCTGTGAAGGGTTCAGTGGTCTGCAGAGTGGTGTGAGGTGGAACTCTCTCTCTCGCTCTCCTCTCTCTCTCTCTCTCTATTCTCTCTCTCTCTCTCTCTCTCTCTCTCTCTCTCTCTCTCTCTCTCTCTCTCTCTCTCTCTCTCTCTCTCTCTCTCTCTCTGTGTGTGGGGGGGGGGGAGGGGGCGGGGGGGGGGGGGATCTAGACGGTTTTGTTGTATCTATTTTTCTTATTCATGGATAATTCTTCGATGATTATTTTTTGCATGCTTCTTCATTATTTCTCTGTTGAATATATTGATTTTCTCTCATGTTTGTTTGAGGGCAAGATCTATAAAAAAAAAAAGCCCATTGTGTGCTTACTCTTTCTCTCTCAAGCTTTTGTCGTTCGTTCGTTCTCTCTCTCTCCCTCTCCTCTCTCTCTCTCTCTCTCTCTCTCTCCCTCCTCTCTCTCTCTCTCTCTCTCTCTCTCTCTCTTATCATTTTTTTGTCGATTCTACTTCTTTTGTCTATTGCTATGTCCATTGTTCGTTTGGTTTGTTGTGACTTTCTTTTCAAAAATGTATTGCTTGTATTTCCTGGTAAAATTCCGCCAATGTTTATACTGTGTCATTCGTTTTGAACTGAGCACGCCATAAGCTCTGCTTGTTGTTGCTTCAGTTATGTCATAGTTGTTGTTCATGTTGATTTGGAAAATAAAACATTTAAACCAGTGGGTCTAAAAACAAATCGGAGAAAATAGAGGACTTTGTGGGATTTAAACCTACAAACAATCTGCCTTATAACGGTACCTTTTCTACAAAAGTGACTTATCAATATCGAAAACGCCCCCCCCCCCGGTATCCCCCTCTCTCTCTCTCTCTCTCTCTCTCTCTCTCTCTCTCTCTCTCTCTCTCTCTCTCTCTCTCTCTCTTCTCTCTCTGTCTTTCCCTGTGTGTGTGTTTGTATGTGTTTCGCTGCACAGTTTGCAGCCAATAGGATAAGTTGGCCTTAGGAGACCTTCCCCAATGCCAGCTGTCACCACTCCTCACGTCCCGGCTTTCGGCAGAGAGTGTGGGGATATACTTTGGGCAAGGCATCTTACAATAAAGAAATATTAGCCAGCCCCTCCAGACAAGAAAAGTCAGAAATAAATGACAGGCACACAACATAGGCCTAATACATGATTGTTATTGTTAGTATTGACGACAATGATGATGATGATGATGATGATGATGATGATGATAAGGAGGAGGATAGGGGCCTAATGATGCTGGTGACGAGAATGGTGATGACGACAGCAATCTGACACTTTGTTGGGTTTTTTTTTAAATTGTGAATTAAACTTTGGTCCATCTTTAATTTAACGGTCATTCTGTATGTGTTTGGTCCTCATTTGAAGCCTCTTTTACTGAAATAACACATGATTTTTGTTGTTTGTCTGGAGTTGTCTGCCTTGGTGGTTTTGCAGGTTTTGCTTCTTTCACACACACCACTTTCGCTTTGTTTGTACTGGTTTCTTTAGTCGATTTTTCCGCTTCTTTCGCGCTCCCCACTTCCGGTTTATCTGGACTCTTGGTCCTCGGTGGTTTGGCTTCCTTTACACAGACCACTGACAAAAAACTAGTGGATGCCTTTTCACTTCCGCTGTTACTTCCGCTATTGCGCAAACTGGACATTTCCAACAATGTCGTGGAAGTTTGAATCTGAGATTCCTCTTCCCCGCTTCTTTGCGCTTGCGTTTTGGTCACGGTTTTTCTTCTTTTGCGTTTGGAACTGCGAGTATCTGATGGGTTCTGTGCATCGGGTTGACTAGATGTACACCCCATAATGTTGTTGTTTTAACCCTTTCACCGCCAAAGTCGCATTTCAGCACCACAGTGATTTAACATCTATGTCATTAAAAGGCATCAAATTGGGGTCTATTATCCAAAGACCCTCTTGTCTTAGTTTTGGGAAGTAAGGATTCTCTCTCTCTATATATATATATGTCATAGAAGAATCCCCAATACTGCAGATGGATTTTGTTCTCTACCCAGGTAAATTTAATGGATTTATTTGGGCTGAAATATGGCTGGCGGTGAAAGGGTTAAAGAGAGATTATGTTTTCAACGGTAGGACTCATAATACGGTTGTAAAGTTATTTAGATACAAGTCGATCGATTTCTAAGGACAACGAAGTACAACAGAACTGCACATTTATTTTTCATGTTTCTTTTTTTTTTGCAGTCAACACTGATGTACTATAATACCCCGGTCCACCACAGAAAGCTCAATTTATGCTATGACCATATCAGGCTATGACGCTTCAAGGACTCACTACATCCGATGCCTTGGCTTGCTTTGTATGCAGGAAATAGGTATTTTAAAACACAAGACCTTGTTCATCGAATTTCTTGAAATCTCTGAAGGACTTTGATTCCTGTTTTTAAAGTGTGCCGACTCGAAATATGAGTGCTTGGTTTGGTTAAGGTGTCTTTCCACAGGAAAAATGGTGGCTGAAGGTCGTTCTTCCCTTCACCAAGCAAAAAATGGCATCGTCGGTCTGATATTGGCAGAGTGTTTTCTGAAACATAAAAAGAAAACAAACTTCAAGCATAAAATGCCTATTTGGCATGCAAACGCTATGCGTGCGCGTGTACACAAACTAACGTGCATAATGCTTACGGAGGGAGGGTGCGGAGAGGTAAAAGAGAAGACGATGAGACAGAAAGTCAGAGACAAAGGAACGTCCAAACACTGCAATCAGGCACGTTTTGACACCTGGACAAATTTAACCTCCCGCCAAGGAACGGCAACCGTCAATTTGAGAAAACATACTAAAAGCGCGAATACTTTCTGTATGCAAAATGCGCGAATGTCTGATAGTCAAATAGCGCGAATCCCTGCCTTGAATGTCTGATTGTCGAAAAGTTCACATTAATGGTGGAATTAGACTATAAAATAAAAAATAAATTTTTTTTTTAGGTGTGTGTGTGTGTGTGTGTGTGTGTGTGTGTGTGTGTGTGTGTGTGTGTGTGTGTGTGTGTGTGTGTGTGTGTGTGTGTGTGTGTGTCCGTGTGTGTGTTTGTGGGTTGTGCGTTCTATCTCTGTCTGTTTCTGTCTCTCTACGTGGGATAGTCGCGCAAATTGTATACTTCATGTTCGCGCAAATTGTATAGAGGGAGAGTAGCGCAAATTGACCTAGTCGCGCTTTTTTGACAACTCCCCAGGGAACCACAGGAAGAGCAAGTGAGTGAACCAGAGCCAGTGTATTTTGATACACCATAGATTATACAGAGCATGCTGGATACACATACAGCAGGCTATGAGTGAACCGAGAAACAGTTGATAGGCCTAAAGAGGAGGAGGGAGGGGGTGGGGGTGGGAGAGGGATTGGTTGAGCGAAGTAGGTCAGGGTTGGGGGAGTCTTCTTCTTCTTCTTGATCACTGAGACACGGAAACCAGTGGCACGAAAATTGAAAGGCCGCCGTACATCGAAGACTCTCCCGGCCGAAGATCTTCTCCCGAACTGATGTGTCAGGCGGCCATGTTTCGTCTCTGAGCTTCTGGAATGTGCGACAGTCCTGAAGGAGACGTTCAACTGTCATGTCAGCGAGGAGGGTTGGGAGATAGAGTGAATCAATGAATATGAACAGCACGTAGGTCCTAATCTTAGCCCCGGCCAAGCATGTAGGCTATATTAGCCAAAAGTGTAGTTTTTATAATGCATAACCATTTAAGTCTTTACGTCATGCATTTCGCTATGTCACTTGCGCTGTTTAGTTAAGTATACTTTAGAACGGGTTGGGCCCGAAACGTCGTGTTATGCGTTTAATAGTGTGCCTTAAGGGCCAGCCACACATCAGCTAAAATCGTACGACTGTACGATACGATTCAATCACGTGGTCTCCAAGAACAAATGCGATCCACGTTTCGAGATCACGTGATCGAATCGTATCGTACAGTCGTGCGATTTTACTGGACGTGTGTCTGGCCCTTTAGACTTTCTTAGGGTTAAAGTTTTAGGCCTACCTAGTGGTTTTTTCTTTGTGCTTATAAGCATGATGCCTTTTACGAAGTGAAATAGAATGGACGGGCACACTGCTAGTAAAAAAAATAGTCACGGAGAGAGGAGGGGGGAAGAGAGAGAGAGAGAGAGAGAGAGAGAGAGAGAGAGAGAGACAGAAAGACAGACAGAGACAGAGACACAGATAAATTGGCAATAACTGATAGAGCCAAGAGAGAGAAAGACAAAAGGGGGAGGGGGTTCATGTGATGACCAGCCAGCCAAAGGCATCAAAGATCGGACCAATCGGATCAAGACTTAAGCCCTATAATGAGCGAGCAAAGAATAATAGGATCATTGTCATCCGGACATATGGGCCTAGGCGGCCATGCCCCGCAGCACACTGGCACTAATAATAATAATAATTATTATTATTATAAAAGATGGTTTCTGGCGGGCCATATTTGTGATCGATCGGGAGAAAAAAACCGGTTTGGAAAAGGAAATATACCTACTTTATTAGAAACACACACACACACACACGCATGCACGCGCGCACGCACGCACACACACACACACACACACACACACACACACACACACACACTTCACACCTACTCATATTTACACATAAATCAAACAACACAAATGCATAAGAATGCATACAAAAATGCGTGAACACGTACACACATATGCACACAAGGGTATACGCCTGCACACTTCCACGTACGCGCACCGTGCGGTGCGCACTCACACATTCACATCAAACAGTAGATAAGCAGAACGATCAACCAATTATATATGCTACAAATAGGCCTAGACACCAAATTGCTGAAAACTGATCCAGTGCGAACACATATGCGGACATACACACAACTATCTTAATGTTATAAAACTGTTTATAGAATTCTAATTGAAAACACAAGGTATGTGTAATGAATTGACAGAAGGAAAAAAAAACCATTTATCTGTTTCACCAATGCTCACTGCAGTAAACAAACTGCACGAAGGAATTTGTGAAACTGTGTGTGTGCGTTAAAACCAAGTTTACTATATTGCACAGATACCAACTGTAGACACATAGAATGGACCCCCGATCGACCCTTCCCCCCTCCCCTACCCCCCCCCCCCCAAAGAAAACAACAACAACAAACAAAGAAAAGAAAAACAAACAAAACTAAAACAAACAAACCAAACCAACAAAAGCAAACAAACAAAACAAGTTATTAAAGAGAGATAAATAAGCAATTTTTTTTTTTAAACCAGTCGCGTACATAAGGCGAAATCTGATGATTACTTTCTTTTAGAAAAAAATTTCAAACCTACTTCAATATGGAAAAACAAAACAGTTGCGTACACAAGGCGAAGTCTGAAAATAAACTTCTTAAAAAACAAACAAAATCCACCCTACTTCAAAAAGGAAAAACAGCAACCCACCAGACCAGGATATAGAAACATTGAAGAAAACACTAATTACACTGTGGAAAATATATCTATAGCATATGATGGAGTTTTTGTTCTTACCTCATTTTATGGAGAGCCAGAACCAAGGGTAAGAAACAATAACCGGATGGTCGGTACCACAATCGATCAGAGGGTCCACTGAGCGCATGCGCATCTTGTCATTGTCGCCTCCTGTGACAGTGACTGGGCAAGTCGACGCGCTTCTAACTACAGCCCGCGAATAATGTGGATTTATATCACCAGTCCAAGAGAAATCAGAAGCTACCTGTGTCCCATTCCAGACTCGGTTCCCTTCCTGGATTGAATACCACCGGCAGAATTGGAAACAGCAAAATATCAACCGGTGCCTGTAGCATGCCATCCGGGGAACAAAAACAGGGGGGATCTATCACTAATTGCAACAGAAAGTTTCTTTGCGGCATCTTGCTCCTCATCATATATTGTAATATGCCGCTTCTTTCCCGACTCAAGTAAGCCCGCGTCTCCCCCAACCTCCCTCCCCTTGCCCGACTTACTCCTCAGATTTGTTTTTTTGTGGTTAGTATTTGGTGTCTGATGGGGAACATTGTTCAGTTTAAACATCGCCGCATGTTTACGACTCTGGGTCTCACAATCTGGTTCTTTCAGTTTCACGACAATTACCCTAAGCTGATCCTAACCCTATTCCCGAGAACGGCAGAATTGGGGTGTCTAAACTACTACTGGCTGATGTAGGGTAAGACGGGGTAAAAAGCCCATGGGCGGGTAAGAAGCCCATGCCAATTATCTCATGAAATAAAGCAAATTTCAGTCAAATTTGCCCATGAGACGAATGCTAAACATTAACACTCGTCTCATGGGCAAAATGTGACTGAAACTTGCTTTATTTCATGAGATAATTGGCATGGGCTTCTTACCCGCTCATGGGCTTTTTACCCCGTCCTACCCTACCCAAATCCCCAAACCCCCGTTCTGTTTGGTTTGTTCCCTAACCCACCCCACTCCACAGAATCACCATGTCATCAAAACAGGTACAGTGGAACCTCCCTTATAAGACCTCCCATTTAAGACTCCCTCCCACATAAGACCTACTTCTCTGAGACATTGCCCTACTTTGTAAGTATTAAAATTACCTCCCTTATAAGACCTCATTTTGGATGATTTTTGAAGGTCTTATAAGGGAGGTTCCACTGTATAAGACTCCCTCCCACATAAGACCTACTTCTCTGAGACATTGCCCTACTTTGTAAGTATTAAAATTACCTCCCTTATAAGACCTCATTTTGGATGATTTTTGAAGGTCTTATAAGGGAGGTTCCACTGTATAAGACTCCCTCCCACATAAGACCTACTTCTCTGAGACATTGCCCTTACTTTGTAAGTATTAAAATTACCTCCCTTATAAGACCTCATTTTGGATGATTTTTGAAGGTCTTATAAGGGAGGTTCCACTGTATAAGACTCCCTCCCACATAAGACCTACTTCTCTGAGACATTGCCCTTCTTCGTAAGTATTATGATTACCTCTCTTATAAGACCCATCCCTTATAAGACCTGTCATTTGGGATGATTTTTGAAGGTCTTATAAGGGAGGTTACACTGTAGTACGCTTATTAAGCACCGACAAAATGCAAACTTCCACCATTGGAGATAATTCGTGCTTGAACATATACGGGGTTTTTTTTTTTGTGTGTGTGTTTTTACGTCAGAAAATAGTCTATTCTATTATTTTAGAAACAAGTCTTGGATTAAGGACTGTCAGGTGAAAACCCCCCACAAACAAACAAATAAAAAAACACATCTAAACAAACGTCTCTGTGACCTCAATCAAGTTAAAACGTGTAATGAATTATTAGCCCACTCTAAACATAGCACCCTATGTTGCCACAAACCCTCACCAACACCCATTCAAAGCTTTTACACCAACCCCGCAAAATAACAACAAAAAGCAATAAATGGTTATGAAAAAATAAATCTGCATCTCATGCATAAAACCCAAGCAAATATGTTGGCGAGTGTGAAATGGTTGGTTATGGCGAATGGGATGGAAATATGGTTAGATTTCTAAAGAGTTAAAAAATCAAAAAATCAAAAATACCAATGTTACTGTAAGTGCTAAGAACATTCTTTGACTGTTTTGTCGATCGTTCAAACAGTTTCCTGTCATATGAGCGCAGACGCGTCATGCTGCCGTTATGCGCCTAACAAAAACAAAATAGGCTTAGCATGTCCGACTTCGGCTGGAGAAAAATCTTTGTAAGAATTTCTAGAAAACAAAGGCCGGAGAATGGACCAGCAAGGCAGAAAGATAGTAGATGACAGTAAGCAAAGGGAAAAGGCAGAGTCCAAGAGAATGACAGATTACAGTAAGACAGGGCACAGAAATTCCAAAAGGTGGGGGAACTATTTGCATAAAACACCCCCCGGTATCCCCGCGGGGAGGGTGTGGGGTAGTAATTGCGGGTAGGGCTTGTCGGGAAAACAGCAACCAAAAAATAATATCTTCTCTAGGGATACTTGAAAACTAAAATCGCACGACGGTACGATACGATTCGATCACGTGGTCTCGATGCGCCAATCATATTTGTTCTTAGAGACCACGTGATCGAATCGTATCGTACAGTCGTGCGATTTTAGTGGACGTGTGGCTGGCCCTTAAGGATTTTCTGTTTTTTCACAACTGCCTGGATGCCTTCCGACCGGTTGACAAAATTTAAATCGACCAAATTTTGCATGTGGGTTTTACTCACACTGTCCAAAGAAATGATACAATGTGGAAAGGTCACAAAGCAGTTTCGTCCGACTCTGTCAGCCTTTCTCTATTTCACACAACTTTAGGGAATGCACGTTTGCAAGCAGTTATATCCCTTTGACCGTGGGAGCAACCTTGATGGCAGAAAACTAGGCTAACAGGGCTAACTAGGCTGACATGAAATTCGGACCCCATTGCATGCTCAGAGTCTGTTGAAGTCTCATCTCATTTGCTTTTTCTCGCATCTTCTGAATATTCGCCATTCACACACACATGAGAGAGAGAGAGAGAGAGAGAGAGAGAGAGAGAGAGAGAGAGAGAGAGAGAGAGAGAGAGAGAGAGAGAGAGAGAGAGAGAGAGCGAGAGAGAGAGAGAGAGAGAGAGAGAGAGAGAGAGAGAGAGAGAGAGAGACAGACAGAGAGACAGAGAGAGAGAGAAACAGAAAGATAGAAAGAGACATTGGGGCTAAAGGACACTTATTATTGAACTAATTGCGAAAAATAATAACATGTATTCTAAATGAGACAGAAACGAATATAAAAAAATGGATTGCGCTATTTATATTAGGGGAAGACGGGGTAAAAAGCGCATGGGCGGGTAAGAAGCCCACCCCAATTATCTCATGAAATAAAGAAAATTTCAGTCAAATTTGCCCATGAGACGAATGCTAGACATTAACGCTCGTCTCATGGGCAAAATGAGACTGAAATTTGCTTCATTTCATGAGATATTGGGGTGGGCTTCTTACCCGCCCATGCGCTTTTTACCCCGTCTTCCCCTATTTTCAGTCTTTAAAATATAATTTTCGCACTAAGTTCCATAATAAGACGATGGACCATCTGAAGATCTGAAGATAGTCCGTTTTGACTCTAAGGCATGAGAGAGAGAGAGAGAGAGAGAGAGAGAGAGAGAGAGAGAGAGAGAGAGAGAGAGAGAGAGAGAGAGAGAGAGAGAGAGAGAGAGAGAGAGAGAGAGAGAGAGAGAGAGTTGCCAGGGTAAACATTCGTTTTGCAAGCTTTGTTCAGGTTCTTTAATACTTCTGTCAAACGTTTCCATTTTCCCCCATGTGCAGTGGTTCTTTTCTACAACTTTCTTCTTCTTCTTTTTTTTTTATCCTCATGCTCTTTGATCGCATCCCTAAGTTCCCCTCACTCCGTGGAATGTTGTGAGCACATAAGGGACGCCTTGACACAAACCCCACAACAAACTCAGACCTTCGTCACATGACCGGGCTCTCAGCCAACAGAATGCCGCCACTCGTCGGAAGCTGCTGTTGACGTCGACGTGACTGACATCCGGCGGATTGCACACTTGGTGTTTGTCAATGCGCGAGTCAATATTGTCCTTTGTTTTCTGCGAGTGCAAACTTTTCTTCCGAGTTGTTTGCTTCCCCTCCCCCCCCCCCCCCCCCCCCCCTCTCTGTGTCTTCTCTGTGTCAGGGGGAGGTTGTTTACCTCGACTCCCTTGTCATACATTTCTTTCCTGTGTTTTCCGGGGCAAGCCTTCCCATCATCCCTTACACCTCTCCCCATCCTTTCTCATCTCCCCTTTCCTTTTTACCCCCCCCCCCCCCCCCCCCCCATCCAGTCCAGTCCTTTGCCTCCAAGTTTTGTTCCATTAGTCCGATCATCTCTATCTTAAAGCTCTCATTTACTTTCTGTTATCTATCTGCCCCCAACCAAGTACACTGTGGGAAATCATCTGACAAAGAACGTGCTTCTCAGACGCAATAATTACATAGGCCTAAAGTATTAACAGGGTGAATCATTTATATATTGCGTCTACTGGGGACATCGTTTCGAGAACAACTCGTATCGTTAGGTGAAACACTTTATTAATCATAATAAACCAAGAAAGCACAGACTCAGATAATTAGGGTAAAAACGATTACCACTCTTTCCCGTAAACTGATTATCGATTATACGTACAAGATTATACAAAAAAAGTACAATCAGTATACAAATGTAGATTAATTTAAGCATCGTCCACGTTATACGCGCGCTCACCCGTCTCCCGATGAAAACTCAGTGTGTGTGTGTGTGTGTGTGTGTGTGTGTGTGTGTGTGTGCGTGTGCGTGTGCGTGTGCGTGTGCGTGCGCGTGTGCGTGTGTGTGGTCATGCACGCATATCGATTTCTGCACGTCAATGTCCAGGCACACTGGCGCATTCATGCGCATAAAAAAAATTGACTTTAAAACATTTCTGCTCAACAATACCAACAGCAGTTTTTGGTATGCTCTGAGAGGGCTGTGTCTGAAGTTCAAAAACAAATCTGCCACTACCCCCCCCCCCCCCCTCCCTCCCCCTGTGATCACTTACCTTCATCTCTATCTCCTACACATATAATTGTTCATCTCTTCCCCATCTCCTTCCCTCTTGACCCCATTCCCATCCACCCACTCTCTCTCCCTACTCCATTGCAAACCCCTTCCGTCTCAGGGAGAGACCGGAAGCGCTCTTTATCACCGGAGACACAATCTTCAAGCACACAAAACTGGTTGCTTCAAAGCAATATTATGCGAATTTTGGAGGGCTTCCTTTTTGGCTCACTTTGTTAACACAAAGTGAGTCAATGTACTCATCTTGTTTGGTTGTGTGTCTGTGTGTGTATATGTATGTGTGTATGTATGTATGTATGTATGTATGTATGTATGTATGTATGTATGTATGTATGTGTGTATGTATATATGTATGCATGCATGCATGCATGTATGTATGCATGTATGTATGTAGTCTGTGGTCACGGAACTTTAACAACACGTGCACTTAAACCTTAACTACACATGCACTCTTCTATCAAATCCTTAAACATTGTAATTTTCCCCCCAGGAAACCACAAATAATTATTAGCACAACCAAAGTTTGCAAGGTGATACATACTATCATTATCTTTCAGTAACCCCATTTTTAAAAGTCAGAGTAATATAATAGTTAATCAGTTATTAAGTTTTTAAGTGCGAATCAAAAGAGTGCATTCGTACGCAAGTCATTGGGTTAGCATATACGGTTACAAGTGGAGTCAGCCACGTTGACGTAGTGGAAAAACCTTTCACGTGAACGCTACGAGTTCGATTCCCAGCATGGGCACATTTTTGTTTGTTTGTTGTTGTTCTTCTTTTGTAATGCAAAGCGAGTGAGCCTTGAAGGCTTTGTCTTTCTTGTTTAACGTTTGTTGTTCTGTTATCTATCTTGGAGGTCCAGTGTGTAAGGGCTATGAGGGAAAGGAAAGAAATGGAGGTAGGATGGTGATGATGGTACAGAAAAAAGCAAAATTAAAGGGACAACCACCCTCACATCCATGTCACTGTTTTCTGGTCCTGTGACCCCCCCCCCCCCCTCTCCAACTGCACCTCTTCATGAACGAAATCCTCCAAGCAAGAAAATTGAACATGCTAGAAATATGTTCTTACTTTATTGTCATACAGAAATGCTTTTGAGTTTCTGGCAATTTTGTTTATAAACTCATTTTTTTAATGACCTTGTCTGACCTGTGTGAGGTCTTTTTTTCTTTTTTTAATGGAGAGTTTAAACTTTGTTCAGAAAGGACAATAAGTTTGCCATGGGTCAGACTTTTGTTTATTTATTGGAATAACTTGGGAACATTCTTTAGGGAAGTGTTTGATAATTTTAACACACTGGAGGAAATAAAAAGGACTAAATGATGTCACATATTTTGGCATTTTCCTGTCAGAGTTTTTCCTGTTTCCTTAAATACAGTTACAGTTTTTACCCTCGTTAAGATGGTGATGATGATGGCGAAGATGAGCAAGATGATGAAGGGAGGTACCATTTCACCTTGGGTGTTGTGGTGTTTTTTTTAGCCCTGTCAATGCGAAACGAAACTTTATCAATCCCGTAGTGGCAGTGCCATTTCGTCTTGTCGCTTTTCGCTCTGTTCCCATTCTGACCCTGTCGCTCATGTTCGCTATGAATTGTCATCTATCTCTCGTGGAAATAAGCTGAACAGTTTGATTTGCCATCCTGAATTTTTTTCATCAGTTCTTCTCTTCTTCCGATAATGCATGTTCATCTGCCGTAATTGGCAATTGTTGACATGTGCATGTCTCTGTACACGTGAACATTTTTTACTCTTTCCGCATGGCAACACAGTGATAGCCACTCATAAAGGTCTGAATGCACGTTAACATTTTTCACTCTTTCCCCATAGAATACAGTGATATACCAGTCATAAGATTACTTGCATATCACTATGTTTAATGGGGGAAGAGGAGAAAATGTCCACGTGTGTAGAGACCTTAACAGGGTGCAAAAAGATGTCTTAAAAACGTTACTCAGGTTCATGTCTCGGAACACGTATACCAGACTGCTTCGTCTCATCAAAGAAGCTACTGCACGTCTTCAATTGAATGTGAGCCCAACTCATGCATCAATGGACTTTGAACTTGCCCTGAGTTTCTAAATGCAAGCCTTCCGGACAGAGTTTCCAAATGCACAGATTAACGGCTGTATGCTCCACTTCTGCCAGTGTATCTGGAGGAACACGCAAGACCTTGGACTGGCTGGGGACTACAGAGAGTTTCCAAATTCGAGAATTTCCAAATTCAAGCCTTCCAGACAGAGTTTCCAAATGCACAGATCAACGGCTGCATGTTCTATTTCTGCCAGTGTATCTGGAGGAAAACTCGAGACATTGGACTGGCTGGGGACTACAGAGAGGTCCCACATATCAGGCGGTTCATTCGGCGTTTGTGGGCACGGTGCTTCGTTCCTCTGGAGTCCATTGACGATGCATGGCTACGACCAGCAGCGGAAGCGCCAGGGGATGCCCGCACCACGCAGCTGGCAGATTATTTTGCGCGCACATGGTTTGACGACATCAACCAACCCAGTGATTAGCAGGGCTATGTGGAATCACTACAGCAACATGAACAGTGTTCGCACAAACAACGTATTGGAAAGCTTCCATGCTTCTTTCAACAACAAAAAACAACAACTGGAAGCGCTCATCTCAATATCTACAAGCTGGTCAAAATGCTGCAGGATGAGCAAGCCACGACTGAAGGCGTGCTGCGTCTCCGCCGGGCGGGACAACCACCTGCCAGAAAGAAAGCAACATATCTGGACTCTGCCAGATGACTGCAGAGGCTACGCGAAGAATTGGTTCTTAGAGTCAAAACGGACTATCTCCAGTTAGTCCATTGACTTATTTTGGAACTTCTTGCAAAAAACTAATAACCTGTATTAAACAAAACATACTGAAGAAATATAAATGGCATAATCCCCAGTTTATATTATCATTAGTTTTTTTTAATACAAGTTATTACTTTTCGCTAGAAGTTCAATGGACTATCTGGAGATAGTTCGTTTTGACTCTAAGGCATCGTGGACAATGGTCAGCTTAACATTCTGAAGTACTTAGACGCATGTTCTGCTGCAGTGAAATTTTTAGGACTGATTCTCTGTGAAACCATGTTTGTTTTATCAATTTTGAGCACAGAGTCGTAAATCTCTTATTGTTCTGTTAAACCATTTTTTATTTTAGTACTTTTAATATTGATAAACTCTTGTGAAACCAGTTTGTATGAACACAGAGTGATATTTATTTCTGTTGTGAACTTCTTAAATTTGAAACCATACTTTTTATTACCGGTAATACATTTGAATGTTGATAACCTCTACTGAACTCTGTTGAATCTTAGAGAGAGGCAGGGCAAAATGGGAACAGAGCGAAACGAAGCAGGGCGAAAAGACACTGCCGTTATATGTCAGGGCGAAAGGGGAACAGGCCGAAAGGGGAACAGGGCGAAAAGGGAACAGGGCGAAAAGGGAACAGGACGAAAGGGGAACAGGACGAAAGGGGAACAGGGCGAAAAGGGAACAGGACGAAACGGGCCAGGGCGAAAGGGGAACAGGGCGAAAAGGGAACAGGACGAAAGGGGAACAGGGCGAAAGAGGAACAGGACGAAAAGGGAACAGGGCGAAAAGGGAACAGGGCGAAAGGGGAACAGGGCGAAAAGGGAACAGGGCGAAAAGGGAACAGGGCGAAAAGGGAACAGGACGAAAGGGGAACAGGACGAAAGGGGAACAGGGCGAAAGGGGAACAGGGCGAAAGGGGAACAGGGCGAAAGGGGAACAGGGCGAAAGGGGAACAGGACGAAAGGGGAACAGGGCGAAAAGGGAACAGGACGAAAAGGGAACAGGACGAAAGGGGAACAGGGCGAAAAGGGAACAGGACGAAAGGGGAACAGGGCGAAAGGGGAACAGGACGAAAGGGGAACAGGGCGAAAAGGGAACAGGACGAAAAGGGAACAGGACGAAAGGGGAACAGGACGAAAGGGGAACAGGGCGAAAGGGGAACAGGGCGGCGAAAGGGGAACAGGGCGAAAGGGGAACAGGGCGAAAGGGGAACAGGGCGAAAGGGGAACAGGGCGAAAGGGGAACAGGGCGAAAGGGGAACAGGGCGAAAGGGGAACAGGGCGAAAGGGGAACAGGGCGAAAAGGGAACAGGACGAAAAGGGAACAGGACGAAAGGGGAACAGGACGAAAGGGGAACAGGGCGAAAAGGGAACAGGACGAAAAGGGAACAGGACGAAAAGGGAACAGGACGAAAAGGGAACAGGACGAAAGGGGAACAGGACGAAAGGGGAACAGGGCGAAAGGGACGAACAGGACGGGAACAGGACGAAAGGGGAACAGGGCGAAAGGGGAACAGGGCGAAAGGGGAACAGGGCGAAAGGGGAACAGGACGAAAGGGGAACAGGGCGAAAGGGGAACAGGACGAAAGGGGAACAGGGCGAAAAGGGAACAGGACGAAAGGGGAACAGGGCGAAAGGGGAACAGGGCGAAAGGGGAACAGGACGAAAGGGGAACAGGGCGAAAAGGGAACAGGACGAAAAGGGAACAGGACGAAAGGGGAACAGGGCGAAAGGGGAACAGGGCGAAAAGGGAACAGGACGAAAGGGGAACAGGGCGAAAGGGGAACAGGGCGAAAGGGGAACAGGACGAAAGGGGAACAGGGCGAAAGGGGAACAGGGCGAAAAGGGAACAGGACGAAAGGGGAACAGGACGAAAGGGGAACAGGACGAAAGGGGAACAAGGGCGAAAGGGGAACAGGGCGAAAGGGGAACAGGGCGAAAGGGGAACAAGGGCGAAAGGGGAACAAGGGCGAAAGGGGAACAAGGGCGAAAGGGGAACAAGGGCGAAAGGGGAACAAGGGCGAAAGGGGAACAAGGGCGAAAGGGGAACAAGGGCGAAAGGGGAACAGGGCGAAAGGGGAACAGGACGAAAGGGGAACAAGGACGAAAGGGGAACAAGGGCGAAAGGGGAACAAGGGCGAAAGGGGAACAAGGGCGAAAGGGGAACAAGGGCGAAAGGGGAACAAGGGCGAAAGGGGAACAAGGGCGAAAGGGGAACAAGGGCGAAAGGGGAACAGGGCAAAAGGGGAACAGGGCGAAAGGGGAACAGGGCGAAAGGGGAACAAGGCGAAAAGGGAACAAGGACGAAAGGGGAACAAGGACGAAAGGGGAACAAGGACGAAAGGGGAACAAGGACGAAAGGGGAACAAGGGCGAAAGGGGAACAGGGCGAAAGGGGAACAAGGGCGAAAGGGGAACAAGGGCGAAAGGGGAACAAGGGCGAAAGGGGAACAAGGGCGAAAGGGGAACAGGACGAAAGGGGAACAAGGGCGAAAGGGGAACAAGGGCAAAAGGGGAACAGGACGAAAGGGGAACAGGGCGAAAGGGGAACAGGGCGAACAGGGAACAGGACGAAACGGGCCAGGGCGAAATTGAACAGTGCGGAACAGTCCCCGATAATGACAATGATGCCAAGATTGATTATAATGGTGATGTGTTTGTTTACGCGTTCTCGTGCGCTTCTAAGGGTACGCGCAAGGGCGTTCGTGTATGTTCACATACTACTACTAGTACTTCTGTTTTTTGAACATCCGTGTCGTTTGGTTCATTATCGTTTTTATGCCCTGTCTCTCTCTCTCTCTGTGTCTCTCTCTCTCCCTTATTTCACAGAAATGACCTCTATCCATTGCCCGTTACGTCTGCCATTGAAGACACACGTTTGAGAGAGAGAGAGAGAGAGAGAGAGAGAGAGAGAGAGAGAGAGAGAGAGAGAGAGAGAGAGAGAGAGAGAGAGAGAGAGAGAGAGAGAGAGAGAGAGAGAGAGAGAGAGAGAGACTACGTTTATTCTATTCTTTGTCTCTGTCTGCCTGTCTAACTATTCTCCTCTCTCTCTCTCTCTCTCTCTCTCTCTCTCTCTGCGCGCGCGAGTGTGTGCATTCCCTTTTGAGTGATGACAATCTAGATTATGGGTCTTTGTGGTCCGTGTGTGCACAATCAGTATAATATTTTATTGAACTTTTTGTCTCTCTATCTGTCTCTGACTTTCTCTGTCTGTCTGTCTGTTTGTACATATGTGTCTACCTCTCTCTCTCTCTCCCTCTCTCTCGCGCGCGCGCGCTCTCTCTGTGTTTCTCTCCACATCATCTCTCTCTCTCTTGCCTTCTTTCCTGCCTGGCGGGCAGAACCCCAAAACCAAAGCGTAAGCCAAAGGTAAAAGCTCTAATGAGGATATTCAGGTGAGAATGTCCGCATCGTCGCTTTGACAAGTAGAAACGCACAGTGACAGTCACCGCCTCTATTAAGACCCTTCCACCCTACCCCTCCCTCCACACACACACACTCCTCCCACTCCACCTCCCACCTACACCCTTCACTTCCACGCCCTTCCTTGCGCAAGGTGTACCCTCCATCTCATCTCATTTCGTTCCCTCCAACCCTTCTCTCCCGGCCCCATCATGTTCTTGCAAAGAAGGGAAGTAATTCTGTCCAGCGTCGAAGTTACTATTTATAGCATTTATAGCATACTAGGGTCGCAACTCGCAATGCACTTGCTGAGTAGCCTAAAAGCAACACATTTTATAAAGTGATATCACGGGTCATTAATTGTTATGCATTAATGCACCAGTGAACGGAAGGCCTTCTCTTGCTTGTCAGCACCCATGATGCTTACCCCCACTGTTAAAAAAACCCCTAAGGCACAGACACCCACCCACATACATACATACATACGCGGACACACACACACACACACACACACACACACACAGAGGATGGAGGGCAGGATGAAAAAAAACCTTGTTAGCTTATTCTTTAGCCCTCAATAAAGATCATTTTGACTTGACTTAACACACACACACATATTTTCCCAATACATTGTTTAACTTTTTCATCTAATGTAAGCACTGACAGTCTGGCAGGATTAATATAATTTTACCACACACACACAAAGAAAGAAAAAGCCAAACCAAAGATTATTAATGTTTAATAAAACAATCCCAAGACACTCAACCTGGTATTGGAGGAGGCTTTAGGTCCCTGTTACGCGCTGCGTATCCGGGGACCAGTTAAAAAACTTTTTTGTAGAATGCTCGTGACTTGACTATTTTACCACAAAAAAAGAGAGATGAAATCGAAGATTCTTAATGTTTTAAATAAATGTAGATTTTCTTTAGGAACTGTCAATAAACATTACAAAATACTGTAAACAGAAATAAAATTCCACTTCGTTTTCTTGTCTTTTTTGTGGCTGATAAAAGCACGCTTGTCGAATTCACACAAGCCGTCTGTATTGCTCAAAATTCGGGACTTTCCTGGCGTTGCACTGCCTCCGGGCATTGCCTCCAGGATCGTTCCCATCATCTTTAAATCTACTAATGTCCCATATGTGTCTGTTCCCGACTGGAGGACGTTTAGCAGATTTTCATTCATTCACACAAGCCGACTATAATCATATACCTATATTTATATATAAAAAATCGGGACTTTCCTGGTGTTGCACTGCCTCCGGGCATTGCCTCTAGGATCGTTCCCACCATCTTTATATCTACTAGTGTCCCATAATATGTGCCTGTTCCAGACCGGAGGACGTTAACCAGATTTCTATCCATCTTGTCGAATTACTTAGGCCTACATAAATCCTCCTTTAAAAAAAAAAATCGTGTGCTAAATAAGTATTACATTTCACACTAACTTTTGAGTGCTTCCTTGTATTTAATAAAAGTTTGAAGTGATGATTGAGGAAACACCAACAATGACAGGTGACATCAGTGTGACTGATTGCTGATGACTGGGCCAACTATC
Source organism: Phymorhynchus buccinoides (assembly GCA_017654935.2). Lineage (NCBI taxonomy): Eukaryota > Metazoa > Mollusca > Gastropoda > Neogastropoda > Raphitomidae > Phymorhynchus > Phymorhynchus buccinoides. The sequence continues at coordinate 33,934 of JAGGCT020000915.1, forward strand.
GTTGACATGCATGTTTTACATAATGTAGCTTTAGTACTGGTTCGGTTTTAAAAGGGAGAAAGGACACATTCGGGAAGATCTTTGGTCAAGGGTTCTTCTCCTGAGGTGAAAATAGGGTTTTATGCCCTGTTCGGCCTTTCGGCCATGTGGGGCATTTGTAAATACAAAGATGGTGGGAACAATACTGGAGGCAATGCCCGGAGGCAGTGCTAAACCAGTAAAGTCTCGATTTTTTAATAATACAGATATCTGTAGCAGTAACCACGCCTCGGTTAAACCTCATCGGCTATGGTACCACCAGAAGATAATTATTGTATTATATATGTATATAAACTTTTCTTCTTCTTCGATCGCTCAGATAGTTTCTCATCGTATGAGCGCAGATACGCCATGCTGCCGTTATATGCCTAACTAAGAAAAAGTTAGCCCCAGCATGTCCCCGTCTTCGGCTAGAGAAAATCTTTGAAAGTGTTTCTTTCAAAAAAGGCAGGAGAATGGAGCAATAAGGTAGGAAAATAGTAGATGACAGTAAGCAAAGGGAAAAGACTAAGAGAGTGACAGATTAGAAGAAGCTACAAGCACAGAACTTCCAGAAGGTGGGGGAACCATTTGTACAAAAGACCCCACGATATTCCCCCGGGGAAGGGGAGGGGGGTTCAAGGGTTCAAAACTGGCTGCCCGGTTGTGTCCGTGTAGATGATGATGATGAGATTAGCGTCCGATCGGTCAGAGACCATTATGGACGGTATTCCTTCCGTGTAGAGTCCCGGGTTTTTCTTTTGGAGTTATTGGCTCCGAGTCCGGTCCGTTCTGTATGGAATACATCATGCAAGTCCAGCTATGAACTGAGGCTACGATGTTTTATACGATCTCTAATACTCACTAACTCTCTTTCTACAGTCTTTTGGAAGATGATACCATCTAAGAAGGAGACAGCAGAAATGTTGGATAAAAAGCGACTTTTGAGAGGGATTGTCTCTATTGCGATTTATGAGATAGATAGACGTGGACGTGTCAGTTTGATTGTATATACCAAGACTATCTCGTTAACCACTCGACTGAATCGCTTCACAATTTGTGAGGCGGTGTAATATCAGAGGTAGAAGCCTTGTCCAGGCGGTGTCGCCGGTGCGTGGCAAAACGAGGTAATGGACATGTCTGCCGCTCAGCGACACACTTGTTTGTACAATGAATCAGTAGACAACCGTTCCAAATTGAATACAAAAGGAACAATGTCTTTGCGATGAATTCCAGTGTCTTACCCATAATCATGGGCAGCAAATACATAAATCATCCACATTCATGCACAGGGCCGGACCAAGTGATTCGTAAGGGGAGGGGGGGGGGGGGGGGGGGGTCTGCCGGGGGTTCAATGGAGTTGCATAGATTCTGGGTTAAGGGCAGTGCCCTTTTGTCCCCGGGACATTTTGCAATTTAGTGACTATTTAGGTACAAATCGAGTCATTTTCTTACGTTTCTCTCTTGCATAAGGTACATGGTCGGGGCAGAGGGGGGTTCTGGAAACCAGGACCCCCCCCCCCCCCCCTCCCTAGATCCGGCCCTGATGCATATAAATTTATATACAAAGATGCAATTTCAAGCATGTGAGCGTGCACACACAGACGCACAAGCACAAATCCAAAATGCCGTTACCACTCCCTCGCGCGCGCGGGCGCACACACACACATGCGCGCGCGCATACCCCCCCCAAAAACACCCACGCAAGTACATGCACACACATTCACAGAAGCACGAAAGCGCATACACGTTCATATAATCACAACCACGCACACCCACCCACACAACAAACACCCACACCCACCCACCCACCCACCCACACTTTCTTTGGTTGGTATTTTCTCCCCCCCCCCCCCCCCCCCCCCCCCCCCCCCCCCCCCCCCCCCCCCCCCAATGCATAAAGACGTACGTACAAGCCATACATTACAGGCTTTGTCAAGCTACTGCTTGCAAAAGGTGGACTGAATCAGCCTTCCATTGTGTGATTGTGCCTTCAACTACAATAGTCAGTGGAAAGTTGCACATAAAATCCGGTGTAGCTGACCTTCCTATTTGTTATTACTCAAAGCCCATAATACAAGCCCCTCCTTGCCCCCCCCCCCCCCCCCCCTCCCCTCCCCCAGCAGTCCTTCCCATTTTCCCCCCTATCGTCTTTAGGTATTAGGTACTTTATAGTCACAGAGGCGTCTTTGTGAAATTCGAGTTGCTCCCACCAGCCCTTAATTTTTATGGAGTTCTACTAAACGTTAGTTTCCCACTTAAGCTTTGGTAGAACTTCATAAAATTAAGCACTGGAGGCACGCCACCCAAAAAAAATTTTTTTTGCATGCGATCTTTGTGTGACTGATGAAAAAGGAAGGGGCTGGGGTTAGATTTTGACCTTTAACGTGTGCTAAGTGCATGGGCACACGGGACCTCGGTTTATCGTCTCATCCGAAAGACGCCATGTTCAGACCGCAAGGCCTAGTGCAAAGTGAGAGGACAAATCCCCTGTACCCAGGTTCGAACTCGGGTTTACTTGACACGAGGCGAACGCGATACTTCTGTGCCACTCAACAACACGATTTAAAGACCCAGTGACGCACCACGATTAAGTCCCTTGGTTTTTTCGGGGTTGCTGTGACCCACAAACAAATGTCCCCATATTCAAATTGAGGCTGCTCTTTAAACTGATGTGTCGGTTTCAATTTGGGGCCATTTATATGGGAGTCAGACCTGGTCAAAACAAGATTTATTTCCAGTTATAAGAGGGAAAACACGCGAAACCCGTGATTTTGACACGTGATCGGGTGGATCTTTAAGAAAAAACATCGTGGCGAAAGAACGGAGACGCCCCCGGGTAACGCAGCTACCCTTATATCAGAGTACAAGACATCAGAGCAGTTTCATTGACATGCCACGGACATAAGCCGGGTAAACAGAAGTACAAGTGCAAGATGTGCCCGATGCACGTGTTGACTCACCTCCCCTTCTCTCGGGTTTACTTTGAAAGGTTGGGTCCTAAAAGATGCCTGGCGAACTTTCAGCGCGTGAACATGTTTGCTTTGGGGGTAGGACACGACGACTTACTTGTTTGTAGTTTGAGCGACTCCCCCTTCAGATTGCTTGGCTCATTTATTTACAAGTCTTCTCGTTTCGTACGCTACATCCATTTGAATGTTAGAGCAGGTTCAGAAGAACCATGATGAAAAAATATCGTTTTTAATCGATTTAATTTTCTGTCGCTTTAGAAGATGAGTGGGGAAATACCAACATACTAGCAATGCAAAACGCAAACAAAAAAACAGTAAGTCATTTATTTACAAGTCTTCTCGTTTCGTACGCTACATCCATTTGAATGTTAGAGCAGGTTCAGAAGAACCATGATGAAAAAATATCGTTTTTAATCGATTTAATTTTCTGTCGCTTTAGAAGATGAGTGGGGAAATATCAACATACTAGCAATGCAAAACGCAAACAAAAAAACAGTAAGTCATTTATTTACAAGTCTTCTCGTTTCGTACGCTACATCCATTTGAATGTTAGAGCAGGTTCAGAAGAACCATGATGAAAAAATATCGTTTAATCGATTTAATTTTCTGTCGCTTTAGAAGATGAGTGGGGAAATACCAACATACTAGCAATGCAAAACGCAAACAAAAAAACAGTAAGTCATTTATTTACAAGTCTTCTCATTTCTCATTTCGTACGCTACATCCATTTGAATGTTAGAGCAGGTTCTTCAGAACAATGATTACCTATAAAGCAAAGGAAAGTGCAACTAATGACGAAAAATATCATGTAATCGATTTAACTTCCTGTCGCTTTAGAAGATGAGTGGGGGGAAAACCCCCCAACATACTAACAATATAAAACGCAAACAAAAACACACTAAGCAACACACAACGGTAATGCAAGGTCCTTATTGACCACATAAACACACACTGAACATGGATTGATGACCATGGGTTTATATGTAATAGGATCACGTGTGGGAACTTACGCAACAATGCATCAACTGTTGAAACAAAATAACACAATAAACTCAACTTAGGTGAATGAAACAGAGGCACTTCAAAACGCACTATATTGTGACCAAGAACAATGGAAAGAAGGCCACAGACGTATCAAGTCTAAAGATCACAGTCATTTATACGTTCAACATTTTATTCTTAAACTTTGGCCAAGGCTGCATGTGTTGACACTTGAATATAAAAAAAGGATAGACAAATGTTATGGGTCATTCTGAAATAAGCTACACGTAGCCTAAAACAGCCAAACATAGATTAGTTGGCAAACAAACAAGAAAATATTACAAAGTTTAAGTTTCTGATTTATTAGAGGCATAACGTGGTAGACTACTATTATGAGGCAAGATAGGCAAAGGTGCAGAGTGGCACAGAGGTAACGCACTCGCCTTGTATACAATAAACCGGAGTTCGAACCTGGGTACAGGTTTTTTCCCCTCTCACTCTGCACTAGGCCTTACGGTCCGAACGTGAAGTCTTTCGAATGAGACGATAAACCGAGGTCCCGTGTGCCCATGCACTTAGCACACGTTAATCCCAGTGGCAACCAAAAAGTTGTCATTTGGTCAAAATTTACACACACCCTTTCCTTCCTCATCAGTCGCACATAACCCTTGCTGGGTTTTTTTCATTGTTACAATGCATTTCTAGTTATTATTTAACATTGTCTGTGAATATAATGTTTGTAGAGAGACTGTATGACACGATAGCATGTACTAGTGAATTAGTCGGATGCATGAGTTGTTTGTGGGTTTTGGTTTCTACCTGACTAAACTTTTGATGTGTGAGAACGTCGTTCTTTACAATGATTTTTCTGTTTGGTTTTGTGAAAAAAATTGTTGATGATCATTGATGCACTATTTGTATTGAAAATAATGTGCGTCTGCTTCTTAACCGTATTGTCTATATTCCTTGTGGTAAATTCAATCTGCTGTGTATTATGCTCCTTCATATGGCCTTACTGAATACAATCTCTCACACACAAACACAAAGCAATTTGATGCACAATGAAAATAATGTTACTTTGTATTTCCTTTAGCAACGTTGAACAGCATTATTTTATTTATGCATTGGCAGTCCACTCTTGAAACTTGAAAGCGATTGCTGTCGCTTTTCCCTCTTGTTTTAATTCTTCTTTTTTATACAATTTGGCGAAATAAATCCTAGGCACTACTGCAGATTGTACTATGATCAAGAGTGATATGTCATGTTCAGTAACAACAATCATAAAAAAAAGTATAGGAATGACTTTTGATCATGACATGTTCTTTTGACACACACATTCAGATGTAGGGAAGAAGAACTCTGAAACTAAACTCCAAAGCATCGAGAAGTTGTGTAACTTAAGAAACTGATTGTTTTAAAAAGAATGTCCTTCCTATTTCTGTTTTCTCTTCAACACATCCCTCAGCGTGCCGTCCCTGAAGGTCAGCGTTTCTTTCAGGACATCAGCAATCTCCAGCTGCTCCACTCTCCTGTCTCTCTCGTGTCCCCAGCCGACATGTTGGGCCACCTCCCGGAGACAGAGGTCTTGTAGAGACCTCGGCAGTGACGCCTCGCTGGAGAGAAACTCTCTTATCTCTATGGCGGCATCCACGTCATCAAATGATGGATACATTTTTACTGAAGGAGGCGAAGGCTGCTCTTCCCTTCTCTCTGCTTCACATCTTTCCTTCAGCGTTGGGTGTTGACTCAGCTCAAAGACCTCATAGTTGTCGATTGCTGCTCCAGCCTGGTACATCAACCGTACGAGGTCTGGCTGGTTGAAGAACACTGCTGCGTTTAAAGGCGACTCATAACGGTCAAATGCCATTTCACTTACTTCAATAGAAGGAGCAAAGCTAAGGAAGACACCGGCTTCACAAGCCATGGACAGACACGGAATGAAATCAGAAGGAATGGATTCATCAGAAGGACCATCATCTTTTACGCAACTCCTATTCACACAAGGCAACCAGACAAGCTCACGAAGAGCTCTAGGTTTCTGAATAACTCTCTGCAAGGCCCGTTGCACGTGTTCGTTATTTGAATACAGAAGCATT
>JAGGCT020000915.1:45000-47500 GCA_017654935.2 Phymorhynchus buccinoides
CTTTGTTTGATTTTTGTCTTTTGTCTTTATTTATTTCTTCTTTGTTTTCTATTGTATGAGGGCTGGATGGAAACAAGGCCATGCATTGTGCTTACACTTATTCCTCATTAAACAAGATTCGTTCGTTCGTTCCCTCTCCAAGATGGCCTACTACATATTAGGCAAGTGACCATTATATCGGTGTCATTTCTTCCTCACACTACTATCCAATGGTCCTTACCTATCATAATAACCCCAAAGTTTAAAACTAACAAGTCTTAGCCTGAGAGGAAAGAGGTAGGTGGGGAAATAGAGGGGTGGGGAGTGGGGTGGTGGTGTAATGCTAAGTCAAATCAAGTAAAAGAAGACCTGACCGTCAAGACTTATATCAAACTTCACCACCTATGCGTTACATTGCAAGCCCCCTTACAACATAGTCTTGCTCGCTGTCTTATCAAGGGTTACTTAAACTCCCTAACTGTTTGCATTAGAATGGAGGATTTTCTGGAAAGTCTTGTTTATTCTCGTTCTCCAGTTGAACTTTCTTTTTCTTCTTCGTCGATCGCCCAGTTTCCTAGCGCAGATGTGTCGCGCTGCCGTTATGCGCCTAGTTAGGCCCGGCATGTCCGTCTTCGGCTGGAGAACATCTTTGTAAAAGGGCCAGCAACACGACATACGATTCGCATCTGAATGCGATGCGATTTTGACGATGCGAGTCATGATTCATGTGAAATTCATGTATTGGGTCTACTTGAGTATAGTGAGCGAGAATGGCAGAATTATTTTAGACGGAAGTATTTCACGTGAATCATGACTCACGTGACATAATCGTATTGTATCCCCATACGATTGTGCACGCCGTGTGGCGCCGGCTTCTTGAAAAAAAAAAGCAGGAGAATGGGCCAGTTAGGAAGAAGGATAGTAGATGACAGCAACTGAGAAAGCAAAGGGAAAAGGCAGAATCAAAGAGAGTGACAGATTAGACTGGAAGTTGCAAACACAGAACTCCCAGAAGGTGGGGAACTTTTTATACGAAAGACAACCAGGGTTACCCCCTCCCCGTCTCCCCCGCCGGGTATCACCACGGGGGTTCCAGTTGAATTGAATTGGGCTAGTAATGAAGGTAAAGAACGAGCATTTAGGACACTGAACACTTTTGTGTCAGATAGGGAACATAATCTCAGTACAAGTCATTTCTTACCACGATACTGGGAATATTGACTTGCGTTGCTTGAGAAGAACCTTGTTCTGGTAAACAATATCAATGTCAAGCTCTGTAGCTCTTTGTAACTTTTTTTTAATATGCATAATTTTCATAGTCCTAGACTTTGACTTATAAGTCTATTCATTTTGACAATACTACAAACACACTTTTGCCTACGCTCGTTTCTTCCACGTTTTGCGAAGGGCGAGGATGAAAATTTGGTCCAGTCATCAATTCTGCTGTCCAATTTGTTTCTTCCTTATTTTATGAATGATTGACGGTCTTCTCATGGTCGGTCGGTCGGTCGGTCGGTCGGTCGGTCTCTCTCTCTCTCTCTCTCTCTCTCTCTCTCTCTCTCTCTCTCCCCCCCCCATGTGTGTGTATACATGCACATGTGTGCAAGTGTCTCCGCTTATGGGTGTGAGCACATTCTCGAATAATTTTAAAAGATCACACGCGTACATAAACATGAAAGCTTATGCATAATAATAATACAATAAAAATAAAAACGACGTTTCCTTTTAATTCACCATCACACGTGTCTTTTTATAAAATAATAATATTATAAGTTATTTTTTTTTTGTTTTTGAAACAGTACGCTTCGCCTTGTCCCTTTCATCTCAATAGGCTTTACATAGGTTTTGCGCCTGTTTACCAAAACCTTTACAACACGAATTTATGTTTACAAAGGGCGAACAATGTTATGCTGAGGTGGGTTTTTAAAAAAACAACCTCGTTAGAGTATCTTTTCCAACAGCAGTCTTCATTCATCCTCTACTACCCCTACACCCAACTGCTCCAACAGAATTTATGATTAAGTAAGTTTAACAGATTTAAAACGAAATGCGAATTATACCATGCCTTTCAATTAAAATACTCTTCTTTAGGAAAAAAGGAGTTTATTTATGCATTTGAAACCCAACTATAATATGAAATACTCTATTTTAATTAATACGAGGAGGCAGATGGAGGTTGGGGTATGGATTAAGATGAGGGTGGGGCAGAAATAGTATAATTTGATTCCCAACCCCTTATAGAAAGTATATTGTGACTTTGTATAGACTGTGTCCTACCTAAAAGGACTAATAAGGTTGTTTTTAATGCTAGTCATGTTGGCTAGCGGTGGTATGCGCTAAACAAATACCGATTATATTGACGAATGTCACTCAAATCCACTGTATTAGATGACAGGTCTAAGTGTTAAAAAATAGTTTGAATTACATCATTGAACATTAAGAGAAAAAAAGATACATCATTATCAAAATTCGAGTTTTCATTTAGCCTAATATACCCTGCCCAGGGGGCTTCAAATTGAAC
>JAGGCT020000915.1:50000-55317 GCA_017654935.2 Phymorhynchus buccinoides
TTAGAGAGCTAGAATAGAAGGTAAAGACCTTCTTGTCCACTTTTTTTTTGGGGGGTACACTTTCGTTGATACTGCGGTTACATCGATCAGAGGTGGTGGTAACCTTGACGGACATATAAACACCAAGTAGAGTTCACAGGCCCAAACAACAATGATATCTGTATTGTTAAAAATTCGGGACTTTCCTGATTTTGCAATGTCTCCGGGCATTGCCTCCAGGATCAAGTTCCCACCATCTTTATATCTACTAATGTCCCATATGTGTCTGTTTCAGACCGGAGGACGTTAAACAGATTTTTCTTCACAGGTCCAAACTTTACAATATCTTTATCGTTTAAAAACTCGGGACTTTCCTGGTATTGCAGTACCTCCAGGATCGTCCCACCGTCTTTATAATCTATTATTGTCCCACATGTGCCTGTTTCAGGCCGGAGGACGTTAATCGGATTTCTCTTCACAGGCCCAAGGGGATGAGTTTTAGTTGTAGACAATGATCATATTGGGAGTACAAAATACATGTGTATAAACATACATACACATACGCACGCATGTGTCTCTGTCGTTCTTTAACACAGACGCACACTCTCTCTCACACACACACACGCACGCGCGCGCACACACAGCCACAAACACATACAGGCATAATTATGTATGCACCTGCACAAGATTAAATGCACACGTACATTATACAGTACACCCCGATTATAGTAAAGTCCAGGGGAGCAAGGATTTTCCTTTACTATAACAGGTTTTTCTTATAAACGATGTTCGGATATAGTAAAGTCTTGATGATATTTTTTTTATCTTATCCGAGGACGTTTTTCAAAGTCAAAGCTAACGTAAAATACTGAATATAAACCCATCCCACCCCTTCCTCATATGGTTTGAGGTCCAAAAAGGTGATTGGGTTTATACATGGTATATTTCCCTGTGCACAAAACAAAACTAGCTGTAAAAGCATATAGTGTGCAACCTCTAACTTCCAGAATGGCCTTTGAATCTATTCATGCATGCACACGCACGTGCGTGCGCGCATACACCCACATCCACACACTGTGACCGGACAGTTTGCTTGTGGACATTTCGCCTATGGACACTTCGCCTACGGACATTATAACTATGGTCACCATGCTCATCGGACATTTTGCCTACTGGACATTATGCCTAATGATAGATTATCATGCCTGCAATAAATTATCGCATTTCCATGATGCTATGTATAGTTTTTTCCGATTCATTTTTTTCCACTAAGTAATGAGAGTGTGGGCTCAATTGTCGACTTAGCTCGCCTTTTCCTCTGTGTGAGGGCACTGCAGTAAAACAGATACAAATTTAATTGCAGCCAATGACCAGACAGTTCTCAATTGTATGTAATGAATTGCAAATGAAGATTGTGGGCGGAAATGGTCGACTTCGTTCGCCGTTTCTGCCATGCGAGGGCGCTGCGGTAGAGCGGGCACAAACCTAGTAGCAGCCAATGTAATGTTAGTTTGTCATAATGAGTTTCATGAAAGAAATTTGTGGCGAATAGTCACGTGTTTCGTGCCCAAGCTATCAACTGTATCGCCCGTTCTACCGCAGCGCCATCGTGCAGTGTAATCAACAACATTTTGTTTAGCAAAATGCATGCACGATCTCTCTTTTATGTACAGTTTAAATAATTAAGTTCACTTTAAACAAGAATTTGTAAAAACAGAGAGAGAAAGAGAGAGAAAGGGAGGGAGAGAGAGAGGGAGGGAGAGAGAGAGAGAGGGAGAGAGAGAGAGTAGAGGGATTAGTGAGACTGTGACGTATACATTGATGACCTATTTACAAAGGTCAGGAAGAGGACAATTCTTTTTTTATTATAACCGAGGAGGAACCACAAATGACTTTACTACAGGTTTTTTAATTTTTTAATTATAACCCAGTTGCTACTATGGGTGGGTGGAGGGAGTGGTGAGACTGTGACCCATACATTGGTGACATATTTACAAAGGTCACGAAGAGGACAATTTGTTCATTGTTACCTAGGAGCCAGTCCTGTGAGGAACCAAGTGACTTTACTATAGCAGTTTAAAAAAAAAAATTATAACCGAGTTGCTACTATCCGAGGACTATTTAGTAACAAAACAAAACCTTTGGCTGGGAACCAGTGCTTTCCTTTACTGTAACCGAAATTGCTTATAACCGAGATTACTATAAACGGGGAGTACTGTACACAGAGAGAACAGCAACACCGAACACTGTAAAAACTTTATTTTACAAGGATAAAGATAATTGAGGGAGAGAGGGGAGAGAGAGAGAGAGAGAGAGAGAGAGAGAGAGAGAGAGAGAGAGAGAGAGAGAGAGAGAGAGAGAGAGAGAGAGAGAGAGAGAGAGAGAGAGAGAGAGATTGGTAGGACAAGGACTTAACTCTTCTACGCCATGTTTGGTTTGGGGGGGGGGGGGGGGGGGGGGGGGGGCGTTTTTTGGGGGTGTCCGTTGCATCTCAACCGTCAATAAAGAATGTTAAAAAAAAATGAGTGCGCATGCATTGCTTTAACGAAAGAAATAGTGGCATAAGCTCTAAACAGAGACAAACACATGGCAGGGTGCTCGACAGTGAATGTCTTTGCATGTGGTGGGAATGTGGAGTGATGCCATGGGCGAATGTATTTGCCCATGGTGCCAGAAGAGATAAAGCTCGTCAAAGACAACGTACGTCTTTGTATTATTGAGTTAGTCATCATCAAAACCACCATCACCATCATCTAGGCTTATCAAAGAATGAAATAGTGAGGCCAAGAGAGGAGATAACGAAATTGAACAAAGGGTGAAAACTCTCTTTCTAATTAACTCCCCTCCACCAAAGTTGATGACGATACCAATCACCTAGCAGAGCGTGGGTCAGAACCAAAGTGTGACAAACAAAGCATCATTCTCAAAAAAGAATGTGCCAAGTTCGCCTTTTATGACTAGGCTTACAATGAAACAAAAAAGCATTCCCAAAATGTATCCCCCCCCCTAGTAACAGGTTTTTGTTTTTTAATCAGCGCGCCACAAAGTAGGCTACATGGTGACGCTCCCGCGATGTGCGTCTTTGAGTAGACCTCTAATCTTCACAGATATTTATGAACAACTTGACAAAGTGGTGGCCTACTATAGTAACGTCGATTCTACCATTCTATCATTGTCTTGACCCGTCTTTGTGTAATGAAGACGCCTCTTGAAAGATTGCATTGTACAGGGGGGGGGGAGAGAATGAAAGGACTCTTGCGGTGAGATATGCATACATGTATTGAAGAAACCGCGTCTAACCTTTTGCGGTGGTTACCGGTGTCCTGGTTTTGACCTTCAATCTATGAATGCATCATGCTGAAAAGGGTGACAGACAAGTGACAATTCGCCCCCGTAAAATTCGCTTCTAAGGACATATAGCCCCCTCCCTTCCCCTATAGGCATACACAATAGTAGTATTCGCTTAAAAACACACACATACATACGCATGCGCGCGCGCAAAAACACACATGCACGCGCACACACTCGACCAGGCAAGAGAGAGAGAGAGAGAGAGAGAGAGAGAGAGAGAGAGAGAGAGAGAGAGAGAGAGAGAGAGAGAGAGAGAGAGAGAGAGAGAGAGAGAGAGAGAGAGAGAGAGAGAGAGAGAGATGTGAAATAGCTGATTGTATATATGATTGTTATCCTTATATTATGATGACAGTTATCCTGCCACAAATTATGCTCTCATCAAGAACGAGGGGATATTTTACCTGTATCGCATTTTGAACTGTCAAGCGCAAGCACCATCATATCAGTCCCACTGAGTCACTTGACTAGTGTATAAAAAAAAAATAGGCTACTCAAAGCGGAACTACTCTTCCTCAGTTTGAGATAACTCGTTCAAGTGGTGCACAGAGCAAACACATCCACAATTTGACTATCTCGGTTACACTGAATCTGTACCCATTTTGGTAGCATGGGCATGTTAAAGGGGCACCCTGACGGATGTGTTTTTGCAAGAAACATGTCGAGATCACCAGGAAAGTACCCTTTACAGAGATCGCAACACTCACTTTGCTCTGGTTTCCCAGAAATCAAACAGTCAATTCCTCGATTCCTCCTCGCCGGAGGTGCTGGAAGTCAAATTCTTTGATTGAAAGAGAAGGCGTGTGGCTTCTCTTTTTTAATGGCCGCCCGAAATTATACCAAATCTTTTGCACGAAATGTTCACAATACAAGCCTTTTTATTTATTTATTTTTAATTTTATAGTTTACCTAAAGGAGTTTCGATCACAACAAAGAAAATAGCCCCCCCCCCCCCTTTTTTAAACTGCACTACAAAAAAGAAAAAGCTTCAACCATAATGAATGACCTCCACCCACCCCATCCAAAATGGCTTCTCTCTCCGGCATCTCCGCCAAGGAGGAATCGCCGTTTTTTGACGTTTTGATTTCTAGGAAACCAGAGCAAACTGAGTGTTCCGATCCTTGAAAATGTTGTCTTTCTTGTGATCTCGACGTGTTTCTTGCAAAAACTCATCCGTCAGGGTCCACCTTTAAATAGTAGGCAACAGACTCAAAACGTTTAATTGCAAAGGCCACTGACCTGTCTGTAATGAGGTCAAAGAACAAATGAACACACACAGTATCGTGAAAAACAAGCCAAAAACGTCATGTGCATACCGACAAATAAATTGAAGTTGACCCTAGCAATAGTTCTCTTTTCTTCAACCAGGAGTTCAAAGCAAAGAATATAGTCATTGCCACAGAACGGGTTACATCCCTTTTATCATTCTGCAAAACAATCTGCAGAGATAGACAACAGACGACAAGCTGATAATAATTTTAAAAGAGTTTTTGTAATTACTGCTTTAAATGCATTGAACTCTTGGGGTTTGCTCCTCTGAGGGTTAATAGCAGAGAGAGATAGAAAGAGAGAGGGAGAGAGAGAGAGAGAGAGAGAGAGAGAGAGAGAGAGAGAGAGAGAGAGAGAGAGAGAGAGAGAGAGAGAGAGAGAGAGAGAGAGAGAGAGAGAGAGAGAGAGAGAGAGAGAGAGAGAGCATGTTTTAGTACACTTCTTACTTTGTTTCCTTCATAACATAGAGTAAGCAATGATTATTTTTTATACCATTTCAATCAAATTGCAAACCTATAACAGAAACTTTCAATCAATTCCTAGAAATGGTACAAGATCAGCAGAAACCAGTTTTGTTTGTGTGTGTAAAAAGCGCGTACACCATGACCACAATAATAACTGGAATGCTAAAACTAAACCAAGACTGAATAATGCATAACCTGCAGAACTGTCTCTACAGAGTGGGATTAAAAACATCATAAAGAAAGCATACTTAACTCGC
>JAGGCT020000916.1:0-2500 GCA_017654935.2 Phymorhynchus buccinoides
GTGTACGTGCGTGAGTGTGTGTGTGTGTGTGTGTGTGTGTGTGTGTGTGTGTGTGTGTGTGTGTGTGTGTGTGTGTGTGTGTGTGTGTGTGTGTGTGTGTGTGTGTGTGTGTGTGTGTGTGTGTGTGTGTGTGTGTGTGTGTGTGTGTGTGAATATTCTGTTTAATAATCTCTCTCCCGTTGGTGATTCATAACCAGAATTGGGTTTCTACCAACATAACGGATGCAGATTCTGAATCTGAATCATATTTGAAACATTTAAATGCTCCATCGCACAAGCGCTCTCTCTCTCTCTCTCTCTCTCTCTCTCTCTCTCTCTCTCTCTCTCTCTCTCACTCTTCTCTCTCTCTCTCTCTCTCTCTCTCTCTCTCTCTCTCTCTCTCTCTCTCTCTCTCTCACCACTCTCTCTCTCTCTCTCTCTCTCTCTCTCTCTCTCTCTCTCTCTCTCTCTCTCTCTCTCTCTCTCTCTCTGATAGCACCGAAATTTTACAGAAATCCCAGTTTATTTAAGCTTAGTCTATTGATGTCTAGTAGAAATGAGAACACGATTCATAAACTGTCTATATATTTGTATAAGGCCTTTAAGATTAGAAGTGTTGCTTTGTCATAAGTATTGTATTGTTGCTAATTATTGATGTATTGATAAACCGTTTTTTTATAATGTTGACACACACCCTTCCTAATGGGGCGATGCCTTTTCTGGAATAAATATTGTCATTGTCATTGTCATTGTCATTGTCTTTCTCTCTCTCTCTCTCTCTCTCTCTCTCTCTCTCTCTCTCTCTCTCTCTCTCTCTCTCTCTCTCTCTCTCTCTCTCTCTCTCTCTCTCTCTCTCTCTCTCTCTCTCTCTCTCTCTCTCTCTCTCTCTCTCTCTCTGTCCGTGTCTGTGTCTCAGTCTGCACACGTGCGTGCGTGTTTGTGTGCTTGCTTTGTATATGTTTTTTTTGGTGCGTTTTTTTTCTCACATACTCGGTTGTTGTTTTTCTCCAATGCTTCAACAACAAAATACATTTCTCTTGAACTTCATGTCTCACCCATTAATCTGCTTGATGACAACTTTCAGGTGTAACGTCCAAGGTGTGTCTCCACCTGAGGAACGCACTGAAGAGGACTTTGACCCAGGTGCGGAGTATCACATTGCGCACCATCAAACCTTCATCAAGTGAGCACAAACGGTTTATTCGCATTTTTTAATTAAATCCCAAAGCTAACAAAGGCGATAAACCCCCAAGTGGGTTTAAAGTTCCCTCGCATGAGTTAGCTCCCTTGACGCACGGACGGACGGACGTATGCACGGACGGTCACAGACAAAAACGATAGGTCCCCCCTCTTCAATGAAGCTCGGGAACTAAAAACGAACTTGCATATTATAGCATTGATCTTGCATTTATAGGCCTACCTACTGTAAGCCTACTGGTAAGGTAAGGGCCCCAAATGTCCTGACGCAAAGTAAATCTGTCAAAAGCTTCAAAATAAATAACGCAACACAAATTTCGAAGACTACACTGAATGGAGAATACAATTTTCTATTTCCCTGCTAATATTGGTGTCATAATCTATAAAATAAAAAAAAGAAGAACAAAAGTTATTCGACTTAAAGAAACCAAAAACTGTCCAATATTAGGCCCCCCGCGGTCCAAAGTCCGGACAGTGACACCTACCCGTCCCCTGGAAAGCTTAAACTTAAAGCACATCAACGACTAGTTGATATCAACGAGAAGCACTAAGAAATGAAGAAGACATTAAATAACCGCACTGTCATATTTTTGTTCAGAAATGCATCCTTATTCTTCCCAAACAAAAGACTCAAAATAGAGCCAACTCTTTGCCTTGGCTTAAGGCTGTGTCAGACCAAATTGACATAGGCTGGAACACCAAGACAACATCAAAATGTTGTTATGCTATGCATAGTTATGCGGGGATTATCTTTAGCCATGACAAGCTCCTAGCATAACATCATCAGTCTCCAAAATCCCCTGAAGTCGTAGTGTGGCTATCTCACGCACGCTCACGCGCTCACGTGATCAAAAACGGTCACACACGTAATGTTCTCATCCCTAGCTGGTGCATTTGTACCATAGAGTTCAAGTGCTTCGGCTGTTGGGATGATCCCTTGGAGTCTTTTAGCCAGGGTACGACAACAGCAACAACAGAACCAACATTAATCAACTTTCATTTGCGTCATTTAGTGTTAGAAGTTTGCTTTTTGAAAATTATTAACAGTTTTCCCTAGAAGTCTTTCTAAGCCACAATTTTTAACTCATGAACTCATATTATATCGCTGCATTATTAGAAGACATCGTTTGGCTGTTTTATTATATATAAAAAAAACCTGTCCGGACATGAGCCATCTGACATTTGGGTCCCTTCCCTTACTTCAACTTCAGGGTTATATGCCAGGAGATACTTCACTGGGACCCAAATGTTGGACGGCATTCTTCTCAGGTGAAAGCCAGAAGGTGCTAGATAAGTGTCCTTAATTGTTTTGGTGATAGTATCT
>JAGGCT020000916.1:7500-42500 GCA_017654935.2 Phymorhynchus buccinoides
CAGTGAAAACAGTAAAAACATTAGGGTGTTGTTTTTTGGTGGTTGTTTTTTCCAATTTGCAAAATTCACTTAATTGTTTTGTATTCTTGCACGTTCAGTTACTGAATCCTTCCATTTGACATGTGATGAAAGTAATTCAAAGAGAAATTTTGATTGCATAGTTTTATTGCCTTTCGTTTAATGTTTCCACACTTATCTACACTGGAGAAAACACGCCTGATCATCCTAATTTTGATGACTCTCGGTTGATTTTAGATATTGTTTTTTTTTTTTTCCAAAAACATGTTATGGCTTAATATATGACATAACAGTATTTTAATCCTAATTTTGATGACTCTCGGTTGATTTTAGATATTGGGTTTTTTTCTTCTAAAAACATGTTATGGCTTAATATATGACATAACAGTATTTTAATCATTTTTATTAGTTTGCCCAGGTTAATTTTCATATGTTTTGGTCTGTCATTTTGCTTTGCTTTTTAAAATAATAAAACTTGTGTCTGTTAATTGGCTATAGATGTAGTGATCTTTTGTTTTCAAATTAATCTAAAGCAGTTGTCCTAAACTTTAAGTAAATGATCCAATGGTACTTTTAGAAATCTTCTTTTTGGCCAAGAATTCCTGCTTTTTGTAAAGTTTTGTCTTTTATCCAGTTTTACTTAAATCTTCTTTTTGGCCAAGGATTCATGCTTTTTGTAAAGTCTTGTCCATTACCGAGTGTTACTTAGATACATATTTAAACTACTTTATGTCAGTTTCCGTCAGCTTTTATCTCACATTTGATGCGAATTTTAAAAATAACCCCACATGCCTGTCTTCCTAAGCTAAATGTTTTATTCGTGTCTTTTTAAAAAATCAATATTCAACAATTACTCCTAAACATTTTATGTATTTAATCAGTTATGCTTAAGATCCTTTTGGGGGATATTTAATCAGTTGCTCCATGTTATTATTATCATATATAATTATATTTTTGTTTGTTGTTATTGGTTGTTCTTTTTTTTATGTGGTTTTTTTTTTTAACCCAACTAGATCTGTATTATGATGTTTTGTGATTGTTCCTTACTTATTCTGTTGTAGAACCTTTCTTGATTATAAATATTAGGCCTACTTCACGTTATTTCTTACGATCATTACCAGGGTAATCTTTTTTATTCTTTAATTAGTCATTTTCTCGAGCTTGTATCTTTTATTTTAACCCCTGTTGCTTTTATGTGATTATTTTTTTAGTTATTCCATACGAGTTTGGCTAATTGTGTTATTTTCTTGATTTCCCCCATAAAGTGCTCTGTTGTAACTGAAGTAACCAGACCTTTTTTTAGCGAGTCACCACCAGTTTCCGGAAGCAATAAATAAGGATAAACCCCTTGCTGCTTCTAACGAGAAACAGTTTGCAACTTTGTCTTTTTTGACTGATTAAACAGGAAGCATTCTCATTGTGTGTGTGTGTGTGTGTGTGTGTGTGTGTGTGTGTGTGTGTGTGTGTGTGTGTGTGTGTGTGTGTGTGTGTGTGTGTGTGTGTGTGTGTGTCTCTCTGTGTGTGTGTGTGTGTGTGTGTGTGTGTGTGCGTGTGCGTGTGTGTGTGTGCGTGCGTGCGCGCGCGCGCGCGCGCGCGCGCGCGCGTGCGTGCCGTGTGCGTGTGTGTGTGTGTCTTTCAACACGTTCACATAAGATATAAAAAATTATTTTCAATTCCAAGACATCGTTTTCATCTTTGGGGTGGATGACCACATGATCAGCAAAATGATCAGTATGCTACACAACCATGGGGCGGGGGTGGGGATGGGGGTAGCATTATATCATGTGATTTATGCTGAAGGATCACAACCATACAAATCGCTCGCCTTTATACAAGGAAATAATTATTAATGATTACAGACATATGTATACATCCTACTGGAATACGTACGGTTAATGGCAAACTAATACAGAGAATATTGCGAATTATGTGAATTTATTTTTCTAATTATTGCATACAGAGAATTTCAAAACCTCATAAGCCTTTTTCAGTTATCAGTTTTAATCAACTCATACGCGAATACACACGCGTGTGTGAACACACACACGAACACACACGCACATGTACACACACACATGCGCACAATTGCACACTTACACTGCACACGCGTGCGCTCACAAAGGCCCAGGTGCACGTAAATTAATGCATGCACCTAGGTTTATAGGGCCTAAACACTTACAAATCAAAAGATGGCAAAAATTGATTTACATGATCAAAGCTGATCATCAGTATGCTGATGGAGTATGTTTGAAATTTTAAAAAGTAAAACTGTTTCGTCCATTACTAATTATTTTTGGATTAACGGCTAAAATGCAGATAGACACTTGCTTCCTGCCTGCAGAACCAACTAGTATTCATTTTCCCCGAGGGCTGTGTGTGAGTGGAACCGGCAGTCTTCCTCCTGAGGCGATTTCATATGCATCAGTGGAGGACTTCAAATCCCAGATATAGGGCCCAATCCCCAGCCTCCTTTCCCCCCCTGTCCGCCTCTCCTCCCCTGACCCCCGTAGAGACACACACACAAAACACATGCCACACACACACACACAACACACACACACACACACACACACGCACACGCACACACACACACACACACACACACACACACACACACATTCCCTGACCTTCTACCTCAACTCCATCTGTCCTACTTGGTGATCATCTGTGCAGCAAATAGTTTGCATACTATTGACCCCCCTCCCCCCTACGCCCCCCCCCCCCCCCCTCCTCCTAAAGTAGGCCTACATATATAGCATCAAAATCGTCAAAAGGATGACGGCGGATGCTGAGAGAAAGAAGAACACCATGCACCCGCCAGTCTTGGTTCATTGCGTGTTCCCCGTCTGGCCTTTATATTCTACTATTAACGAATGCATGTTTTTAATTGTTTAAATGGATGAAAATTAACATTAAATATGAAGATAGAGGTTTAGGTGCTCAATCTGCAGTAAGAAAGACAAGATTGATAAAACGGAAAGAACCGAGAAATGGCCGGAGGAGGGGGTACGGGTGTTAGTTCGCATCATTGCCCAAAACGCCCCAAAACACTCCCTCTAATCTGTTCTGACCTTCCCCCTCCCCCTACCCAATTGGTGATCGTCTGGGCAGCAAATAGTTTGCATATGTTTGAACCCCACCACCCCCCTAAAGTACATTATAGTATAAAAATCCCCAGCCCCCTTCTAAACAGAAAACGATCAATGGAGGAGGGGTGTTAATCTTTATCTTTGCTGCAGTAACAGAATCCTGATATAAACATATGCAGTCAGCCCCCTTCCCTCCCCTGTCCGCCTCCCCTCCCCTGAAACAACTTTGCAAAGACAAAACAGAAGAAATAAATTCTCTCTCTCTGTCTCTATGTCTCTCGCTCCTCTCCCGCCCCCCCCTTCTCTCTCTCCCAGGGCTGGGTGCAAAAACGTGTGCATACTTATTGTATCTCATTATATTGGTGCAAAACACGCACCACGCCCACCTTCTGTTGTGATACCACTAAACATTCATTTGATTGGCTGATGGCGTCAACTATTCACAAAAGAAACCAATAAAAAGTATTGTTGAATGTGGTTTCTTTTCTGTGGGAATGGTCTGCCCCTTGGCTACCTTATCTACTTGGAATCGAGCAGACGTCAGGACTTTTTGAGACGTGGCCTTCTGAACAAAAGGGAATTTGTAACTCAAGATGGCTCAAAAGGGGTTTGTTTTTGTTTTCTATGTTAATGTTGTAAAAAGAACTAAAAGTAGATACTCCGTATACAATATAACCCACTCGCTTTAGTTTAACTTTAACTAATTTTTTGAGGAGCCGAGTAGGCTAGTACTAGTAGTACTTACTACAGTAGTAACAGTGTCTCAGACTCAGGGCAGCTCTCAGACTAGAGTCTACTCGATCGAGGCCTATGTCGTTCTCAAAATGGATTAATTTGTTCTGAACATGTCTGCACATGTGCGAAATCGATCATATCATAAGCCTATCCCTAACCCGGCCTATTCCTATCATCCTAACCCTAACCAGTAACCATAAACCTATCCCTAACCATAACCTGCAAGTGCAACCGTCAAATACACAAAAAATAATTTGCTCACATGGGCAGACATGTTGAGAACAAATCCATTTTAAGAACACCACAACGGTGCCAACATTCAAACCACGCCCAACCGGCTAGTTTAGTGAATCCGATAATCGTGTTCACGCATTCTTGGGCAATGATTTGGACTGTTTGATCAACAACTGAACAAGACATGGGCTTTGAAAGGCTAAAATAGACTTTGAGACAAGCACAAGTCACAACACACACACGTGTGCGCGTGCGCTAGTATGCCAATACGCATCGGGACACGTACACTCACACTACACACTTTTCTTTTTACTAACACTTAGTAACAGGGTATTCAACGCAATTATATGGAATAACATTTCTAATGTAGCAGTTAATGCAAAGTCATTCAATTCTTTTTAAAATGTCATGTAGATAAGTACAGTGAAAATCACTTCCAGACTGAGACCTCTGAAAATGACTATATAATTTAAAGAGGTGTGGCCTTAGACTTGTCTCTTCAGGTTCTTTTGGGAAGAATGATAGCTCCACTCAGATTTTTCATGATCAAAATGAAAGTATTTATTCTTTTCATATTCTGAAATCTTTCAGCACACTTCCGTATTTTACAAAGTTTGTAATGACTGAGTCACAAATAGTCCATAAAACGCTCCAAACAGTGAGATTCAAGAAATATTTTTACAGTGACCCATTTTGAATTTGAAATTCGTGCAGTCAGTCAAAAAGAAGGGGGCGGACCAATCTAGGCATTGCAGGCTCATGCCAGTTCTAAGCATAGAGCTCTGCATATCACAAGTCAAGCATCTCATTGTAAACAGACCAGAACGTTTACCTTGCAAGGAGGCTAGCTTTACTAACAGCAGCTTGGGTCTGGAAAAGAGAGAGGGAGAGAGAACACAAAACAATGAACAATTTTAATGAATAGCCCATGTCAGAGACTGAGACTAGTGAGAGAGAGAGAGAGAGAGAGAGAGAGAGACAAAGAGAGACAGACAGAGAGAGAGAGAGAAAGAATGAGAAAGACAGATACTGAGATAGACAAATAAAGAGACAGGCAGACAGAGAGAGACAGACACAGAGAGAGAGAGAGACAGTCACAGACAGACAGAATTGGACTTTTGGAGGGACATTTTAGCATAAGGATGATTAAACTGGGACCTGAAAATTATTGTGAGTTACCCAGTGCTTTTGAGTTAGCAGGAATCTAAGTACTGTACTATTTTTTCTCAGGCCTTGAGCCTTTCTTCTGGCAAAAGTGGTATAGAACCTCCTCGGTTCCATGGCAAAATAATCAAAGTGTTGATTGTGGCCACGCATAGCCAAGAAGAAGATTTTCATATAATGTCAACATGTAGTATTCAGTTAACATAGAGATTTAAAACATTAAATCACAATTTATCAGTTGATGATGCCACACCAAAATTTAAAAAAAGATTAAAATGTATTTATAGAGGGCAATAGGTTAAAGTAAAATCAAAGAGCCTACTGTGCCATATGTGTTTTGCTATAATTTTATTATATTAATTATTATTGCTATGCTTTGTACATACAAAAACTACAACACTCATAGTCATGATACACACAGACACAGACATATATAGACAGGCAGACATGTACACGCACACACACACGCACACACACACACACACACACACACACACACACATGTGTGTGCTGCTTTTTCCAATTTTCTTTTTCATGTACAGTATCTTCCTACCCTGGTATTTATTTAATGTCTATTTGTATGGTAACTCCTGTGAATGTATATGTGTGTGTGTGTTTGTGCGTGCATGCATGTTCGTGTGTGTGTGTGTGTGTGTGTGTGTGTGTGCATGTGATCAGATTTTCTGCAGATGAGGAACTGTCCGAAGTTCTCAGTAAACTGTGGGACTTGGATGACAACAAATGCTACCCAGGAAAGGAATACGAAATCGACTTACAGGGTGGGTTTATAATACATGTAAAAGGCAAATGATTTATGAGATACATGTAGTAATATAAAATATATAATTAAATTACCTTCTCATATATATAGTCTTGGTGACTAATATATAATGTTTATCTTTATATGATTAACTATTCAATTGAGAAAGTTCTCTCATTCTCAAGTGGCAGCTGAGAACTGTTCTCTATTGAGAACCCTCTAGTGTCAGGGTAGGATAGTAACTATTTTTGTAGCTTGCCCTAGGGGCAGGTGGATCATTTTTTAACACCCCCTCCCAGTATAAAGCACCTGCCCAACAAGTGAATGTGCATATCTGTGTTAACTTGACCTTGTTAGAAACTGCAGCGCAGAAATTAAGCAATTTTGCCAAAGACAGTTGAAAGCGACCATTCTGAGTGCATTTTCTCTAGCCACTCATCCTGCTCAATACAACATAATTATGGCATTCAGTTTCGGCAGGAAATGATGCTTTGGAAAGGTCAAGTCGCTTGCGATGCACAGTCAGACTTCCACAATCATATCAATATTATCATTGCCATTCGTCCCTTGAAGTCGGAGTATGGCCGCCCGGGTGATGGGGCCCTTTAAAAGCAGCCATCTTCCCACCCAATGCCATGCGAAATGTTCACAAGGCACTAGGTGTGCCCCCAGAGTGTTTAAGCTGGGGAACGAAAAACAACAACAGCAACATCATTGCCATTAAAATAAAAAACATTTGGGCAATTTGTTTGTGTTCAACTGCACTTGCCTGAGGGTCAGGTCGTCGAGCTGTCCACTTGCCTGCCACTTATGATTACCTGGGCAGTCGGGCAGCCTTTACTGTCCTACCCAGAGTGACAAAAACGCCATGACCATAAATTAAAAAAACAAAACAAAAAAACATGGTACATAAAATTTATTTTTGTAAACAGCAAACATAAACATTCTGCTAGAGAAATAATCAAAATGTTTGATTGAAAAATGAAAATGGTAAAGACTTTTCAGTCAATTGAAAATAATTATTTTTACACCAAAGGTCACTTTTGTGCATTGCATTTGTGTGTTCATTTGCGGCCCATGATTATGTAAGTATAACGAGATGTGTATGTGTGTGATTGTGTGTGTGTGTGTGTAGGCTTTGTAACCAGCACCAGAGACACATCACGTGACTTTGCCAGGAGAAACCTGTTCACCTGGGTGGATGAGGACAAGCTCTTTGAACGAGAAACATACAGAAGTAATCAGACTTTTTTTTTCGTTTTGATGTTTAAGATAAAATGCTGAGGTACATTTTTATTTCACACAATTCAAAATGTTATTAAACAAAGCCATGATCTTAACTTAGTCTTAATACTTGCTGTTTCTTGATCATGATTTTTTTTAAACTTCTAGACCTAAGTACTAAAATAGTATTAGTAGGAACATTTTGCAAACCACCTTTATTCATGTCAAACGAAGAAGAAAAAGAGAGAAAGAAAGGGTTTACAAGGTCTGAAAGGCCTATTATGAGTATATCAAATTCAAAGCCCTAATCACTACTAATGTACTACTACTATTACTGCTACTATTACTACTACTACTGCTACTACTACTACTACTACTACTACTGCTACTATTACTACTACTACTACTGCTACTATTACTATTGAAACTAGGTCGGTTGAAGTGTGTTGTAGTGTTATCATGATCTAGTGTTGTAGTTCAGCGATGATAGGATGGTGCGTGTTGATGTGTTATACATATCATTTTTGTATTTCGTTAACATTTCTGCTCGATATAGCTGCTCATGTCGAACCTTTTCCAATTGAATTGTTTTTCGTACTTTTTCCTTTAT
Organism: Phymorhynchus buccinoides; assembly: GCA_017654935.2. Classification (NCBI taxonomy): domain Eukaryota; kingdom Metazoa; phylum Mollusca; class Gastropoda; order Neogastropoda; family Raphitomidae; genus Phymorhynchus; species Phymorhynchus buccinoides. Next base: position 15,335 of record JAGGCT020000916.1, read on the forward strand.
ATGTTTTGTCCTTTTTTTCTTTCTTTTTTTCCATGTACCCCCATGGGGCTGTTTGGAATTATAAACCTTAAAACCTTACTACTACTACTACTACTACCACTACTACTGCTACTACTACTACTAGTTCCCATTGATTCTTCTGTTTTTGACTGTAATTTGTCATAAGATACTTTCTTCCATGTGATTGACAGCCTTTCAAATTTTGTTGTACATCTAGTGCATAGATTGTTGTATCACTATATCATATGTGTCTTAAAACATTTTCTCTGTGGTCAATAAAAGCTTTCACAGACTTGATTGGTAATTTTGAAATAGACTGGTATGTCTTTAACTGGACAGCTACAGTAATTGTGTCTTTAGTGATGCCTCAAAAAATGTCCTGTTTGTCTTCTGAGGCTTGTTCAAGTTGTTGGACAACTACCAAAAAAATACTGACGAATCTCAATACTACAGCCATTCAACATGCAGACCAAAATTGTCTTTCCTTGCAAGATAACAGCTATACCAAAGATTCTTTTCTGAGCTCCTTCACTGCTAGAGAAAACAATTGAGATCGTCTGTCTTTTCGCTATAAAAATAATGAAAGAGACTGTTAGTCTGGGAGTGTAATGGTCTGGAAATATATGTCCCTCTTGACTGTTCTAGAACAAGAATTAGCATTCCATGTTTGTGACATCAGAAGTTATGACATCATCATCAATGACATCATTCTGCCTGTAGCAGACAGGTAGCCCGCAGGGAAGGGGGTAAGGAAAAAGTAAAGGCAGACTGAGATAAACTATTTTTATTAACAAATTGTTAGCAATAAAAGGGTGCCCCTTTAACAACTGTAATTGTAGGTTTTTAGCTTTGCTCTGAAGCAATTCCTTGTGACTGACAGCCTTCCGAGACCTGCTGGACAACTATGAGATGGACGTGACCAAAGACGAAGAAGTGACGTGGGAGGAGCGCCGTGAGAACTGGGACTTTCTGCGGGCCATCATGAAGACGGAGGTGATGAAAGAGGCTCACCGCTTCCTGGCCGCTAAACAACAGGCTCCCGCTGACGACGACAAGTTCATGAGGATGCTGCACGACATTTGGTTCAAACTGTTCCGCCGTAAAGGGGGAAGGTGGGTGCTATAGTGTAGAAAGCTAGAGAGACATATATCACACAGACACACTGTTGGCTGCCAAAGAATAGATTCCAATGGCAAGTTCATGAGGATGCTGCACAACATTTGGTTCAAACTGTTCCGCCGTAAAGGGGGAAGGTGGCTGCTATAGTGTAGAAAGTTAGAGAGACATGTACGCACAATCACACAGACACACTGTATGTTTGCTGCCAATGAATAGATTCCAATGGCAAGTTCATGATGATGCTGCACGACATTTGGTTCAAACTGTTCCGCCGTAAAGGGGGAAGGTGGGTGCTATAGTGTAGAAAGTTAGAGAGACATATATCACACAGACACACTGTTGGCTGCCAAAGAATATACTCCAATGATAAGTTTATGAGGATGCTGCACAACCTTTGGTTCAAACTGTTCCGCCGTAAAGGGGGAAGGTGGCTGCTATAGTGTAGAAAGTTAGAGAGACATGTACGCACAATCACACAGACACACTGTATGTTTGCTGCCAATGAATAGATTCCAATGGCAAGTTCATGATGATGCTGCACGACATTTTGTTCAAACTGTTCCGCCGTAAAGGGGGAAGGTGGCTGCTATAGTGTAGAAAGTTAGAGAGACATATATCACACAGACACACTGTTGGCTGCCAAAGAATATACTCCAATGATAAGTTTATGAGGATGCTGCATGACATTTTGTTCAAACTGTTCCGCCATAAAGGTGGAAGGTGGGTTGATGGGTGGAGAGAGGTAGATAGCTAGACAGATTGATCGCATACACGTTTGCTTGCACCCAGACAGACAGGCAACCACATCTTTTCTTAACCACCAAGACACAAACTTCTCATGTTTATGAGGATGCTGCATGACATCTGGTTCAAACTGTTCCTTCGTAAAGCAGACCTGTTTACTCTACTCTTTTGGAGTAGTATTCTACTCAATTTGGACCTCTACTACTCTTCAAAATTGAAAATAATGCTCTTTAATTCTTGATTACTACTCATTTTCAGTGAATATTATTTGATGGTTTCATTAATAAAACTACGCTCTTTGCACCAAAACTACTCACTTCAGCTATCCAGACTACTCAAGACTTGTGTAGGGGGTAAACAGGTCTGGTAAAGGTGGCAGGTGGGTTGTAACAATAAAAAATAGACCTACAGACAAAAGGATGTATGCACACGGATGGACCGACAGTTTCTTTGCTGCTAAGGGACAGGCCCCCGATGATGATAAGTTCATGAGGATAAGTCTGCATGATTAGCCGATAGATGTACATTCATGCATGTACATTCACACGAAAGGACCATTTTCCAGGCTCTTCTTAGAATTTCTTCTCTTTGGGGCCCACGATCATTAAATTGATCATTCTGGCACCATCAGGAAAAAAAAAGACTGAAAAAAGGGGGGTCGGTTCCATCTGATACAGGGCCTAAGCTGCTGCATGGACATAGGGGTGTTCGGGTTTAGTGTCCCAGCCAGCTCGCGCCCGCTGCTCAGGTCTGAGCGTGATGCTGCGTCCTGGAAACAGGGTGTGGAGGGGTTGAGGGAGCGGGGTGGGGGAGGCTGATGGGTTTATTGATGACTCACTTGCACCGCTGACCCACTGGGGTAACAGCAGTGGAGGAGCAGAGGTCGTCCTGCCGCAGATCATACCACTCCCTGATGGTCCTTGGAAGGAATGCATTTGATCGATACTTAGTGCGGCATTGTAATCTTTTAAATTGTAGGTTGTGGCCATGTCGCTGCCGAGGATGAAGAGACTCCAGCTTGGATTGGAGGCTGGGGCAGTGCACAGCGCCGGTATTTATCCTGTGCAGCAAGGAGAGCCTGGTTCTCTGGGCCAGCCTTCATGTGGCAGGGGTGTTCTCGACCAAGCTGTGCCCACCCCTTTTTCTTACCTTTCCTATTTTTCTGCCTACCATGTCTTTTACTACCTCTTTTTCCCCCATAAAGTCTCCCGACAAGATCTGCAGTTTTTCATTTTATCTGATTTCTGTCTCATGGATCTTCAATCTGTTCTTTCATCTTTCCTTACAAATCTATCTTTTGAATGTTCCTTTTTTCTCTGATCTATCGGACAATTTATGACATGCCAGGTTTTTATTATTGTTCACTGGCGTCCACACGTGAGACCTTGCGCACTTGAGTGGGCACCTGTTGTCCATTCTGTAGTGCATATTTGCCTATATTAGCAATTTTTATATATCTTTTTTTACTAGTATTTGTTATCCTTTTTTGCTTCTTTTTTTTTGTAACCTGGATCCGATAAATAGAATGGAGTGGCTCAACGTTTCCAGCACTGTGTGGACTTATAGGGTGCAATGATGGAGGTGTCATGTTATGAATTGTACTGTATTTGTTTGTCGTTTACAGGTTGTAGAACGTTGGTATGATACATTGATGAGTGTTTTGTGATAGGTGGTCGAACTTTACACAGTGACAATCCTGAGATGACCATGGCTGTTGACGGGACTATAACAGAAAAAAATAAAAAATAAAAATAATTCCAGGCTCCCCATGATAAGTTCATGAGGCTGCTGCACAATATATGGTTCAAACTCTTCTGTCATACATTTGGCAGACTGTAGTGTGGAAAGATAGAAAAACTGAGAGAGAAAGAGAGAGAGAGATTTGAAAAGTGGAATGTTCAATGTATGTTTAACTCATCAATTTTTTGCTATTGGCAGAATTACTTATACATTAGGAACATATTTTAATGATGTTTTTTGAAAAAGAAATGGGTATTGACTGTTTAAAATCACCCATAAAAACCTGATATGATGAGTTATTTGTTTGTACAATGGATTTTCTTTTCTTTTTCTCCTGCACCTTAGCAGCTCCAAGAATACAACCTACACTATAACAGTATAAGTTGCATTACTTGATAGCATCATTGAAATAACTCGAGCGATCTCCAAGGCAAAACCTTGTATTTCGTGAATGCCTTTTTCTCTGTGTTTTGCCTTCACACGGGAGAAAGCTCATGCAGCTTTATTTCATGAATGCCATTTTGTCTGTTTTGTCTTTGCAGGAGAGAAAACTCATGCAGCTTTGAGCATTTTATGAATGCCTTTTTGTCTGTGTTTTGTCTTTGCAGGGGAGAAAACTCATGCGGCTTTGAGCATTTTATGAGTGCCATTTTGTCTGTGTTTTGCCTTTGCAGGGGACAAAACTCATGCAGCTTTGAGCATTTTATGAGTGCCATTTTGTCTGTGTTTTGCCTTTGCAGGGGAGAAAACTCGTGCGGCTTTGAGCATTTCATGAGTGCCATTTTGTCTGTGTTTTGTCTTTGCAGGGGACAAAACTCATGCAGCTTTGAGCATTTTATGAGTGCCATTTTGTCTGTGTTTTGCCTTTGCAGGGGACAAAACTCATGCAGCTTTGAGCATTTCATGAGTGCCATTTTGTCTGTGTTTTGCCTTTGCAGGGGACAAAACTCATGCAGCTTTGAGCATTTTATGAGTGCCATTTTGTTTGTGTTTTGCCTTTGCAGGGGACAAAACTCATGCAGCTTTGAGCATTTTATGAGTGCCATTTTGTCTGTGTTTTGCCTTTGCAGGGGACAAAACTCATGCAGCTTTGAGCATGTGTTTGTCGGTGAGGGGCGGGATGATGAGTTTATCGGCCTGCACAACTGGATCCAGTTTTACCTGCAAGAGAAGGCCGGCAACATCAACTATCATGGATTCTTCCGCCGAGAAACTGTGAGCACATATTTCTTTTCTTTGTAACTGGAGGGATAACTATAACTTTCACAAATTATGGTTTTGTCTTTGTCTTTGCTTGTTCATGAAATCAGTCTTTTGCAATTTATAAGGTGATAGTTACCGGGGGGTCTTTCAGCAGAAATAGTTCCCCCTTCTTCTGGAAGTGCTATGCTAGTAACTTCCCCTACTCTATTACTCTCTTTGACTCTGCCTTTTCTCTTTTTGCTTTCTGGCATCTACTTTTTTCTGCCTTATTGGTCCATTCACCTGAATTTTTTCTATAAAACCCTTCCACGTTTTTCCTTTTTACACTTTATGACATGCCAGTTTTTTTTAATTGTACACTGACGTCCACGCGTGATAATTGCGCACTTGAGTGGGCACTTGTTGTCCATTCTGCAGTGCATATTTGCTTATATAGCCTTTGTATTTAGCTTACTAGTATACATGTATTTGTTATCCTTTCTTACTGTTTTTTTTATCCTGGATCCGATAAATAGAGCAGAGTGGCTCAACGTTTCCAGCACTGTGTGGACTTATGTGCTATAGGGTGCAATGATGGAGGTGTCATGTTATGAATTGTAGTGTATGTTTTGTTGTTTACAGGTTGTTGAACGTTGGTAAGATATATTGATTAGTGTTTTGTACTAAGTGGTCAAAACTTTACGCAGTGACAGTCCTGAGATGACCGTAGCTGTTGACAGGACTATAATGGAAAAAAATAAATAAATAAAGGTGATAGGTTTTTTTACCAGACCCTTGTGCTGTATATTATTACTAATCATATAGTAAGAAACTACTACAGTGGAATCTCCCTTATAAGACCTTAAACAATCATCCAAAATGATGTCTTATAAGGGAGGTGATTTTAATACTTACAAAGAAGGGCAATGTCTCAGAGAAGTAGGTCTTATGTGGGAGGGAGTCGTATAATGGGAGGTCTTATAAGGGAGGTTCCACTGTATAATATAATCAGAATTTAGTGCAATATTTAGCCGGGAGGAGGGAGGGGGAGTCATACAATATGATGCACCTTACAGTCCTAAAAATACTGTAGATAAAATGTTACGAAAAAGCTGGCACAATCAATTGCATGGCTTCAACGACTGGAAATGTTAGTGTGCTTTTTTTTATGTACAAATTAATTTCATATATTTTAATAATCCATAGTTTCATTAATACTTACATTTCCCTGAAACATTGTGGAACAATAAAGCATTGACTGGTTGGATTGTGGTTGTGTCCATGTGCTCCGATGACAAAATTGTGCCTCTCAGCAGCAGATATTGTATACTACAAACAAACAGCTACACGGCAAGTGTAAAGTGACGTTATTTTATTTGCAAGAGACAAAACAAAACCACTGGATATTTTGGCGAATGCGCCTTTATCAACATAGACAAATCAGCAAATATAGCAAAAGGAGCAAAAAGCAGGCAACAAAAGGAGCAAAAAAACAAGATCAAATTTAAAAAAACAATACTTCCCCTCTACAGTCCAATGCGTAAATGATCCAATAGATCGTAATGCGTAAATGATCCAACAGATATTGTAGTTAAATAAGTTTCGATCATAATACGATGATTGTGGACTGGTCTTATGTCTTATGCTGACAAAATGTTCTAAGTCTTCAGAATTAAAGTGGATGAATGATATATTGAAGTTCAGTTGCTGTGTGCAGGTGCGCAGTGACGAAATCATTCGCCTCATCGCCATGCAATTTGACTGGCGCGGCACCAAGAGCAAGCCCATGTGCAGCTGTTTCATCGGCTCCAGCCCGGAGTTTGAGATCGCCGCCTACACCCTCTGCCTCCTCCTGGACAGGGACGGGCGCACCGACTGCAAGATCGGCGAGTACGAGGTGGAGCTCACCGTTCATCGCTTCGGTCGACAGCAGAAACTGGGGTCGGCGTTTATGTCTGCGTCCAGGATGACATGAAATGGTTGAGGTATAGATTTGGCGGATGTCTTGTACTTTGCGCCCCCCCCCCCCCCCCTCAAATTTTCGCTTGGAAATCTTTCGCTTAGAAGCAATTTTCTGCTGTTCTTGGGAATGGGACAGGGTTTGGATCAGCCTAGGTTTGTTTTTATAAAACTGAAAGAAGCAGACTTTGTGGGTTGTAAACTTGAGGGGAGAAGGGGGGGTCTAAAGTACAAGTTTGTGCCAATTTGGCAATGTCCACATTCATCCCGTAGCAAAACAAAATCAGTCTATGTGACAACGAAAGATTAATATGAGCCATCAGTTATTACTGTTTACCCGCTACTCCATTTTAACATTGATATTCTATTCTAAATTGCTTTAGCTAGGTGGGTTTTTTTAACATCAATAATGTGCTTTCATTCTATACTAATAAAGTTTTTACTATCGCATCTGTAAACTCTTATTTTCTAAACCTAATCACATTTGCTTAGCAGAACTTTGTGTGAAAGAAAAGGAAGAGGGCGGTTATTTTTAAAACCCTTTCGCTGCCAGTCATATTTCAGCCAACAAATACCATTAAACTTAACGGGGTAGAGAATTTTTTTTTATTTGCAATATTGGGAATTCCTCTGTGACATCTATAACATTAGGTCTATCCTTATCTCCCAAAATTAAGAAAATAATATCTTGAAATAACGGGCCCTGATTTGATGCCTTTTAGTGCCTTTCACTGCCACAGTCACATTTTAGCACCACAGTGATTTAACACCTATGTCACTAAAAGGCATCAAATTGGGGTATATTATCCAAATACTCTATTGTCTTAGTTTTGAGAAGTAAGGATAGACCTTATTTTATATATGTCACAGAAGAATCCACAATACTGCAGATGGATTTTGTTCTCTACCCAGGTAAATTTAATGGAAAATTTTGGCTGAAATATGGCTGGCGGTGAAAGGGTTGAACCATTGTGGTGCATAAATGCGACATTGGCAGTGAAAAGGTTTTAATTATTTATTTATTAAGACAACTTTTATAGCGCCTAATCTTTAAGCTCTAAGCGCTTTGGGATTAAGTCTGAGGGAAACTAACAGTAGACAAGATGTGGAGGCTTCAGGGGCATGCTTTACAGGACATTACCACCTCGACTTCCGCTTTGGAAAAGATGCCTCGAATAACACAATCTATTGAAATAGAAACTCACAGTTTTGGATATAGCCAGAAAAAGATGCCTTGAGATATAGCACTAGCAAAATTATTACAAATTTTATTTAAGATATCCTTTTTATTTATGATCACTAATATCAGGATTCCAACAGTTGATATATATCTCTGTTGCGCTTGATCTCAGTGCTTTTTTGTTTAACTTCCAAAGTGAATCTTGATTTAAGATCAGTGCTTCCAAAGTGATTCTGATTTGAGATTGATTTTGATCATGCTTGTTTTCGTGATTTGAGATTGATTTTGATCTTGCTTGTTTTCGTTAGTGTAAAGAGACTATTGGGAGAGCTGGACATCAGAATGTCTTCAGAGAAGGTCTCCCTCAGTCGAGTATTTTAGCACTTAACTTTGTACATTCTAAGTTAGCAGGGTCACCCCAGGCCACAGCTCTTGGATTTTCCTCTACTCTTGGCCATATTAACTGTGATTTTAGTTTTTGAAAGGAAAAGAGGAAAGGCTTAGTGTTGTTTTGAGGAAAATGTCAGAAATGTTCAGCATGTTTCATAGGATCATGCATAAACAATACAACATGATTCACATACCCATAATAGACACATTATATAGAGTGTCATCAGATAACAGTGATTGTTTTTGTTTTATTCTAAATGTCATGTTGAGGAACATCCGTCTCATTATATGAATAATACACCAAATGTTAAGTTGGATTAATACTCTGTAACTCTTTTTTTTAATCAATATATATTGAGATATTTGTGTTGGTTATAATTATTCTCAAAACAATTTCTGTGATAATATAATTTTTTATTTAATAACATGACATGACAGCTGATCATGACCACCGATAACGATTGACACATCAGTTCCAGACCAGCATTAGATTACAGCCTACAGTATTTTTCTAGTCAGTGGCTAAGCTTGGGGTGTTCTTTAATATGAAGCTTTTATGATGGTGTACCGTCCAGTATTTGAAATTTTTGTCTTTGGATTGCTTGACACAGCTGGGCTTGATAAAATGTGTAAAGGATCTCGTATATACATTTGATTTTTCATGATTTTTTTTGGGGGGACATATAGATATAATTTTGTTTGCAGCACTCAGTTGTTTACCAATATATATAGTACAAATCTGTAGACCAGTATTATGATACTGTTACATATTTTTAGATAGATACAACTGTTTTACATTGGCTTTAGCAAAAAATGTTGTTCTTAAATAGCAACTAATAGATCGTGAAAGAAATGTGAAAGAAGCAGGAATGAGTCCCATCTATCTGTTAAAATGTCCAGTTTAACTTACAGCATGATTCAGAAAGAAATGTGAAAGAAGCAGGAATCAGTCCCATCTATCTGTTAAAATGTCCAGTTCAACTTACAGCATGATTCATAATGTTAACACACAAAGACCCTCCTGGAACTCGACTATAAGAGAAATATAACTCCCATATAAACTTGTTGAATGCTCTCTTTATTGCTTTTGTGCTTTCCAATATTCTTTTTATATTTATGCTTTAATTTTTCAGGTGGTGGTGTGAATTATGATTTTTATGCATGAAAATGTGAGCATGTTTTTCGTTATAGGTTTCCTCCCTTGAATATTAATTAACTCATTCCTGAATGTGATATATTCCGTAATTGCATGTGTGATACTATTTTTAAAAAAATGTTTTCCAACTTCATCTATATATATATCAGGGTATTCAGTATTGTTTCCTTTCTTTTTTTGGAAAGCTTTGCTTAATTATTTATAGAATGAAAGTCCAGATCGAGCTGATATGCAATATCTCCAGGATCGACCCGCTATGTTGGACGATGTTAAAGTCATTTTTCGAATGAATGTTTGAACCATTTGCCTTTCTTTTGCAACTACATGTATACTAATACGCCCCCTTTTCGGGAGCTTCGGTATCAGTTTGAACGACGGCGTAGAGTCGCCATGGGCTGACCTGGCATTGCAGTACCTCCAGGATCAGCCCACTTAGTTTGAAGACTACCGCACCAGACGAGCTTGTCCCTTAGGGCAAAAGCCATGAGGACATAAAACTTTCTTTCTACAACTTTGAACGAATGCTTTGTCAACTTGTGTATGTGAACAAATCTAGCCTTTTCCTGTTCTTTTTCTTTACATCCATCCACTAGTCACTGTGCTCAGGGACATTATTTCAAGGGGCCTAAGCCAAAGCTGCCTATCTGGCTTCTCTATTCCTTTTGAAATGGACCGTTTTTGCAGGGAACCCTGGAATTGTGCGTGCATTCCTTTTGCAGCCGCAGGGTTTGAGGAAAAATAACTCCCAGGCTGATTATAATTATTTGAATTGCCTAAAGTAAGCGGAAACTCTTTTGTGCTGTCTACTAAAGTACATTTACATACATTTTTTATCTTAGCTTGAAGCGCGGACTTTGAAATTCTTTTTCCTTTCTATTTTCATGTTTTGCTATATGCATTTTGAAATCATTTCTTCTTTCTTTCTATTTTCAAGATTTACTATATGGATTTTGAAATCTTTTTTTTTTCTTTCTTTTTATGTTATGCTATTCTATTTTCAGGTGTTGAATGTCTGAGGGGGTTCAGATGGGTGGGGATGGCATGTCTTTTTGTTTGTTTTTGCTCTTCGCTATGATATTTTATACGTTTATTTCCAATTTAGAAGAGCAATGTCTGAATTAAACTTTCATTTTGCCCTTTTCCTCAATAACTTCCAGGTTTTTGATGCATTCCTTGATTTACTATTCCTTTTGTATTATTTACATTTCTTTCGGCTTTTACTAAATTATTGATATTTTTACCGATTTATTGATACAAATACTCCTTGCTTGGCATCCTGGACTATTATTTTTCTTGAAAAAGCTTTATTTACTGATGAAACAAGCGTTGTGATTATGTGAATGATTATTTTTAAAACAGTTTTGTAATATTTTTATTCTTTTAAATTTGGTCTAAAGCCATCTATTATAGTCTTTTACGTTCGTCATTTTTTTTTTTTAATGCTTTCAAAATGCTGTATAGAAAAAAAAGTTGACTTCATTTTTTTCATTTACAGCTTTACAGTATTTCCTTGATAAATCCTTTTTTGTGATTCGCCCATTTTCTGTTGGATAACATTTTGCATTTATTAACCATGTGCAATAATACTCTGCATACTATTATTGACCCCACTTCGGTTTCTACTCACTGTTTCAGTATTGACAGTATGCTGAAAGTTAAGGCCGAGATCCACACATCCAATTTCAGTCTGACGACTATCCAATGATGACGTCTGTGAGGCACGATTCTGATGAAATGCTATTGTCTTAACAAATCTATGAAATTCTACGTCTCACAGTAGCTTTTCTCAGCTCCTTTCAGTTCATGCCTTTTGTTAACACTCATCACCAGCATAAACCAATTTAAAGTGTTTTATCCATTAGGTTTTCATTGTTTTATGGTAGCATACCACTTGTAAGGTCTTTTCCTATCCCTAACCACAATCAATGATAAGAATATTTGCCGCTGTTAAAAGAAATAACTTGAAACAAATAGCTCTCTGTGGAAAACTGAAAGGAGCCAGAATGAGGGGAATTAGTGTACTGTGGTCTATCGTTCACTATTTTCATGCAAATCTGAATATGCAAATCTGATACAGAAATACAAATGCTTGATCAGATTCATGCATGGGGGTCTACAGATATAGTGAACCAAACGAGCAGGATTTCATCAGAATCGTTTAGACAGTAGTATTTCATCAGAATCATGCCTCACAAATGTTACAGTTTGGTAGTCGTACGACTGTAGTTGGACGTGTGGATCTAGGTCTTTAGTCTCACTAATTTTAATGTAAGATTTAGAGTACATGTATACAGTGTTATTTTTACAATGTGCAATTAGTGCATGCTTTAATTTATTTTATAATTATTATTTACAAACATTTTTTTTAAATAACAAAGTACGTTATATTGACTTCTCTATTTTGGTTGCAATGCTTTAAAGTTTTATTCTATATTTTTTAGCATTTTCTCTGTTTGGTTTAGCTTTGCTGTTGTGATTAAAGTATACTGGCAGATACTCTTTTCAATAAATTCATTATTTTAATATTTTTCACTGCCAGATTTAAGAAGAAAAACCATTTTATTACCTTGAGTTATAGCATGGCATTATACATTATACTAAAAATGGGTACTAATTTCAGGTACTAATTTCAGGTACTAATTATGCATATGATTGCATTGTACGCATGGTTTGATGTGATTGCTGGTATTTACATAATACATTTTTCTAATCTTTTTTTCATGTATTTTACTATTAACGCAAATAAACTTTTTCACCATACGTTTTGTGAATGCGTTGTTCCTATATCGAAAGTGTGAGAACGTAGTTACCTATCAATTAAGAATCATTTTGGCAATTTTCATTATGAGCAGTTCTTTAGTTTGGGCATTGATGGTGGGAACATTTTGTCACATAGTTAAAAAAAAAGAGAAAAAGCACAAGAGTATGTTTCAGTGTAAAATACTCATACTTTGAGAAGCAGGAGAATGGTAAAAAACAAATCTAAGAATGATTTTTATCCTAAACATCCGGATGATGTGTGTGTGCATATCGGTGTGTGTGTTTGCGCGTGTGCGTGCGCGCATGCGTTGTCGGGTTAAAATTCCTAGCTCGTTAAAATTCCTAGCTCGCTATACTATAAGACTGACTATTTGCGGCATTTTGCGACATTGAGCATGAACGACAAATTTCACTTTTTTCTAGGGATAGGGTTAGGTAAATGGTTCAAGTAACGAAAAAGTGAAATTTGTGGTTGTCTCAAATAGTCACTCTCATAGTAGCGAGCTAGGAATTTTAACAAGCTAGGAATGTTAACCCTACATGCGTGCGTGCGTCATTTATTAACACCAAAGAAAAAGGTGAGACAGATATGGAGCGGTAGAAAAAACAGTTGACCAAAAAATTTCAAACAGTCCACAAAAACAAAATACAAGATCTTTTATTTAGGAATCGTGGTGAGCAAGAAACCTTTTTTTTTTTTTTTTTTTTTTGCAAATGTGTCAACATCAACAGAATCAATGGAGAGAAGGGGAAAAAAAGACAAAAGAAATGACAAAGAAAAAGGAAGAAAAAGGCAAGGCCAGCTTTCTGCTCAAGAGTGCATACAATGTGCACACGGTGCATAGACAAGTTTGAAGAACAGCTCCAAAAGAGTGGAAGAAGAAAATGCAAAAAACACACAAATACAAACATGAAATAGGTGTGCAAAATACGATCATCATAGTCAGTTTACAAGCGAGGACAAAGAAATGTTTCACAATCCTGCACCCACCCACTTCACTCCCATCACTCGCCTTCCCGTTTTCCTCCCACCCTCTTCTCTCCCTCCCTCCCCCACCTTTCTCTAATCTCCCACCCACCCTCCCTGGTTCTTGTGCCCTTCTTTCTTGTGCCTTCTCCCAGCAGTTACTAATTACTTCATGCGCTCTTCCTTTGTCCTTTGCCATTACAAAACGTATGTACATTGACACCATTGGAAACGAAATGCACGCGAATGGGGAAAATATCTCTGAATTAATGGAACATGAAAGCATGACCAACAAATTCAAAGCTTCTCAAATGCTCGAAATTCTTAATGGAAAATATTTCACGCGTGTATGGTTTTTCTCCAACCCCCCCACCCCCCCCCCCCACCCCAACCCGCACCCACTGATGAGTTTGTGAAGATTATGAAGATGATATGATCTTCAGTCTGACAACTTGTTAGTGGATTGGGGGAATCTATCAAATTTAGAATCCAACTCCCCCGTGGATACCGGGGGGAGGGGGGGGGGGGGAAATAAATAGTTCCCCCTTCTTCTGGAAGTTATGTGCTTGTAACTTCATCTAATCTGTCACTCTCTTTGACTCTGCCTTTTCCAATTTGCTTACTGTTTGTTGTCTACTGTCTTTCTGCCTTACCGGTCCATTCTCCTGTCTTGTCTCAAGAAATACTCAAAAAAGATTTCCTCCTTGTATAAATAGTTCCCCCATCTTCTGGAAGTTATGTGCTTGTAAATTCATCTAATCTGTCACTCTCTTTGACTCTGCCTTTTCCCTTTGCTTACTGTCTGTCGTCTACTATCTTTCTGCCTTACCGGTCCATTCTCCTGTCTTTTCTCAAGAAACACTCAACAAAGATTTCCTCCAGCTGAAGACGGAACTGCTGGGCCTATTTCTTAGTTAGGCCCATAACGGCAGCTATACAGGAAACTGAGCGGTCGAAGAACAAAGTTTTCTGCATTTGCCAATGCTCAGTTCTTTGACTTTGAAGTCTGCAATCCGTGCAAAATGAATGCAGTTTTTCTACCCTCACATTTTTCTATTATGTACTAGTATTTTCTTGACCGATACCAATGATATGAAATGACATTTGCTGTACATATAAATACATGTAGATGCATATATATATATCAGCAAGTTGAAAAGAAAACGTCGGAAGATGAAAAAGGTTATCATGTACACAATTGTACGGTTCATTATTAACATGCCCCCCCCCCAACATTTTTTTAATTAAAAAAATCACATTTTTGGGATCAAGTGTCATGGAATGTTTTAACCAAATGATGAACTTAAGTCACAACCAGATGATGCTCGATCAAAGAAATCACACCAAAAAATACGTTTAAGCAAACATTGCAACCATTCATTCTACAAACAGTTTGGTTCTGTGGTTACATAATATTATACTTGTAGGTTAGGTTACATCATCTTTGGACAAGGAACTTTGTGTGGAAGAACATGATACACGGTGCTTTGAACACATGGATTACACCAGGATTATCTATATTTAAAGAAAAACACAACTCGATTTAGTCACTTTGCTGTACAGTCGATCACTTTGCCACTTTAATTGTACAAGACTGGCAAATGGAACAAATCGGACTTTGCGTAGAACAATCAGCATTAACCTGTTAATCATGGACTTATTTGTGACAAAACATAATATACTTTGCTATAGCTTGAGAATTTGTGTTCGAATCAAAATGCTGTAGCTGTGATGGATGTCATTTGTGCCATGATGTGGCATTTACTTTGATAGACTATTATTGCTAAGCAACACTTCACCTGAGTTCTTGTCAAATGTAGTACCATTGATGAAAAAGTAAACACATGTCTGTAGAAAGTGATAGGCATATTGGTTCATATCTCTTTGTAAGTTTTAGAAATGTCAATGTCACACACGCGCGCGTGTGCATGTAGCATGCATCAGTGTGATTTGCACGATCGGCTTTACAAGGATCCTCCATTTATCAAGGTTGATTGTAGGAGAATCAATACATTGATTGATTTTTTTAAAAACAGAAACACAACGCTGTATCAAAGCTTTATGCTTAGTCTTTAGGATTATCTCTCCACATTCACGCTGCTGTCGGAATCATTTCTGCAAAATTCATGCGTTTAAGCTTTAAACCGTTGAAACAAAAACCACCCGAAATAAACAAAAGACTGGCAACAGTTCATTTCAAAGGAACACAGGGGAAAATTAAGCAGATTAACAAAAAGTTACAGTTTACCACAAAGACTTCAGTGTTAAGAAACAGCTGCTTTCCCAGAACCGTCCGGGAGTGAAACAGCCTGACCACCAAGGCTGTTTCTGTGGGGTCCGCGGAGGACTTTAAGACCCTCCTTCAGCATGCCCCTGAAAAATTTAGATTACTTATATATACTACTTGTGGCGGTGCCATAGCCGATGAGGTTTAACCGAGGCGTGGTCACCGCTACAGCTATCTGTATTAATTAAAACAATCGGGACTTTACTGGTTTCGTACTGCCTCCGGGCATTGCCTCCAGTATTGTTCCCACCATATTTGTATTTACAAATGTCCCATATGTGTCTGATTCAGACCAAGAGGACGTAAAAGTCAATTTTCTCTCAAATAATTTTTTTTTCGAAAATAAAGTTTGTCCTGTAAATAGACCGTGCCCCATGTAATGAGGCAGACCTTCAACGATTTTTTAATATTTGTTTGATTCTGTTTTAAATAGTGGTCCTGGAAATTTTAATCAAAGATGCTCAGTAGAAAATAAATTCTTATCATAATTTTTACAAACATTAAAATAAATATTATCATTTAAACTAGTTAGCTAGTTCAAATCTTGGGTCAAACAGTCGAGCCATGGCACACACACACAAAAAAAATTTTTCCTTTAATAACATAACTTTATTAAAGTAAAACAAAATTTTGTTCCGTAACTTTATAAAAAGAAATGTCCCATATGGCTGAGGCCGGGAGGACGTAAAGCAAAGTTCTCTCCCCTGAAAGGAACATGTGGCGGTACCATAGCCGATGAGGTTTAACCGAGGCGTGGTTACTGCTACACCTATCTGTATTGTTAAAAGAATCGGGACTTTACTGTTGGTACACTGCCTCCGGGCATTGCCTCCAGTATTGTTCCCACCATCTTTGTATCTACAAATGTCCCATGTGTGTCTGCTACAGACCAAAAGGACGTAAAACTCCATTTTCTCTCCCCTGAAAGGAACATGTGGCGGTACCATAGCCGATGAGGTTTAACCGAGGCGTGGTTACTGCTACACCTATCTGTATTGTTAAAAAAATCGGGGCTTTACTGGTGGTGCACTGGCTCCAGGCATTGCCTCCACTATTGTTCCCACCATCTTTGTATCTACAAATGTCCCATATGTGTCTGTTACAGACCGAGAGGACGTAAAACACCATTTTTCATTCCCCTGAAAGGAAGCATAACTAAACAACACCCTTCCAGTCCCCCATCCCCTCCCCACATCCCCGTCCCCTTAATTTCTCCTTGACCCATCCACCACACCACGCCAAACCAATTTTAGTTAGGTTAGGTTGCTGGGACGTGACGTGGCATCATGGTGGTTGCACGCTGAAACGTGCGCTGGCTGGCCAGGCCATCATCACCTTAGATTAGGGCGTGTTTCCCCCTAGTTTTCGTTGATGTAATGCCACAGCGTGGTTCTTTCAACTCTAAACAAGATCAAGACTCTCAACCCCGAAGTCTGGTTCTGTCAGTTTCATGGCAATAACCCTAGGCTGATCCTACCTCTATCTTTCCCGTCGCTTCTCGGCGAAGATTTTCAATGCGAGCATTTGAACGGGGTGTCTAAAATACAACATAGCCAGCAGCTTAGGGTGGTTTATAACAGCTTAAGTAAAGAAAACAAATCTTCAGTGGATCGTTAGGGGAAGACGGGGTAAAAAGCCCATGGGCGGGTAAGAAGCTCATGCCAATTATCTCATGAAATAAAGCAAATTTGAGTCAAATTTGCCCATGAGACGAATGCTAAACATTAACACTCGTCTCATGGGCAAAAATGTGACTGAAATTTGCTTCATTTCATGAGATAATTGGCATGGGCTTCTTACCCGCCCATGGGCTTTTTACCCCGTCTTACCCTACTGCACACCAGCCGTGAAGCTTCATCGACCATTCAGACTTTTTCATTTGTCCTGTGAAATAATAATATTAATAATTGACATTTATACATAGCGCACATATCTAGAAAATTCTATTCATGGCGCTTTACAAAGAAATAAAACGACAAACATTGCCATTGACACACACAGACACACACACAGACACGCACGCACGCACGCACGCACGCACGCATGCACGCACGCACGCGCACGCACGCACACGCACACACACACACACGCACACACACACACACACACACACACACACACACACACACAAAACACACCACTCAATGTCCATAGGGCACAATCAACCTATGCATGTCAGCTACAACTTTGAAAAGAGATCAGAGTTTAGACTGGTTTTGAACGCGTCCAGAGAGTCAGAGTGTCTGAGAGACAGGGGTAAGTTGTTCCACACAGGTGGAGCCTGGAACGAAAAGGACCTTTCACTATAAGTTTTGGCATTGACATCTTGCCTCTGGCGAAAACAATGCTGCTTTCATAAAAGACAAAAAACTATTTTGCTTGCCTTAAACACACACAGACACACACACACACACACACACACACACACACACACACACACACACACACACACGCACGCACGCACGCACGCACGCACACGCACGCACACACACACACACACACACACACACACACACAAACACACACACACGCGCGCGCGCGTGCGCGCACACACACGCACGCAGACACAATTATACACTCTCGCTTCTGTCAAAACTGTCAAACATCATGCTCTACTTCAAGGCCTACTTCAAAATTATTTTTGTAGAGGGAAAAAACACCTTTATCTACACTAATATTAATTAGATATAGCCAGCAGAATAATGATTAACTAAAAGCTAGAGTTTTGATGCCACTGTCAAGATTGTGCAAACACATAAACCATAATATACATACAAATGTGCGCTTGTACGAAGTTTGCAACAACAACAACAATAAATAAAGCAAAATAAACACTGGACTGGACTGGAACCAATTTATTGTCAAATTAACTATAAAAGCTGTACTGACATTGAACAAAAAGCATACATGTCCCATATGTGCCTGCCCAGGCCGGGAGGAGGTCAAACTTTATATTTCATTCTTCAAAAAAAAAGGATAACAAAAAACAATGAAATTCAATAAATAAAAAAGAAATTATACAAAAAATTGAAAGTGAAAAAACCACCCAATACGGATCGCGTTTTGCTTTTTGTCATTCAGCTTCGCAAAAACACAAGCTACTACAGCACAAATGAAAACACCAGCGAAACAAAACGACCTTGAATTTCATCGAGTTGAATTTAGAGAGCTGAATTTGAAAGGTCAACGCAACTCGGGCAGAACGAGCGCGGGCAAGTTAGTAGTCTTGTATAGAGTTCGAATACTCGTGGCAAATGCCCTAATATCCTTATGGACGGTATTCATGAAGATTGGATCTTCTTGTTGACGAGGTGATGAAGGTGACGAGGGAGGTGAGGAGGGGTCGCCTGGGTCGTACTGGTAGCTTCCGTACGGAAAACCCATACACTATTATATAAGAAATAAGCGGATGGATTTATGCATGTAATGGGCACAAACTCTCATATTTCTTACTTCCAGGTCTTTTTAATTATTTTTAGGATTGCGCATGGGTTTTCGCACGGAACTTGCGCGAATATAGGCCTAAGTGTGTGCCCTTACTCTATCTATATCTCTATATTTTATGTGAGTAGCTGTCCAATGAAATGACTTAGAGAAAAAATCTGTTTAACGTCTTCCGGTCTGAAACAGACACATATGGGACATGAGTAGATATAAAGATGGTGGGAACGATCCTGGAGGCAATGCATGAAGGCAGTGCAACACCAGGAAAGTCCCGATTTTTTAACAATACAGAGATTATTGTGAAATGACTTTACAGTGCAAACCATTATATATATATATATATATATATATATATATATATATATATATATATATATATATATATATATATATATATATATATATATATATATATATATATATATATATATATATATATCCCACTCCACATCTAAACTTAATTAACAAATCATGCCTTCGCTCGTTCACATTATTATAATTATTTAATAAATTTCCCGTTGGTGATTCATAACCAGAATTGGTTTTCTACCAACGTAACGGATGCAGATGCTGAATCATATTTGAAACATTTAAATGCCCATGCACACGCGCTCCATCTCTCTCTCTCTCTCTCTCTCTCTCTCTCTCTCTCTCTCTCTCTCTCTCTCTCTCTCTCTCTCTCTCTCTCTCTCTCTCTCTCTCTCTCTCTCTCTGTCTTCACACACACACACACACACACACACACACACACACACACACACACACACACACACACACACACACACACACACACACACACACACACACACACACCCCAATGCACACACGCGCGCACACGCATGGACAAAAACGAGCGCTCACACACACACTCACACTCACACACACACACACACACACACACACACACACACACACACATTTCTTGTAATTGACTCAATGCACAAAATGATCTACAACAATATGAACAACCTGAGCTTGTAGACCAATAGCAGAAAATGAAACCATCAAAGTAGGCAAACCATACACTTTCCTGAACGCACGCGCGCGTGAAACACACACACACACACACGCACACACGCACGCACGCACACACACACACACACACACACACACACACACACACACACACACACACACACACACACACACACACACACACACACACACACACACACACACACCAAGCCATGATCAGACATAGCATGCAAAACAGTAAAGCAGATCACGTGAAATCCATTAACAAGAAATCAAACGCAAGTTGTTTTCCCCATTGCATTAATTTTCCGCTTCTTGCATTGAATAACTGAGGACTCGTGAACTGTGATCAAAGCAGATCTGTGTGTTCATTAGCAGACAAGAAATAATTGAAGGCAAACAAACAGATCATGATCACACAAAACAAAACGACCAGCCCCATAAACACACTTCCAGTAAACACACGTTCTCTGAAAAGGAGAAATAGAGCAAGCCAGTCCAGAGGCGTGCGGCTCGCTTCATCACCCAGAATTACAACGACCACACCCCTGGGTGCATCAGAAACATGTTTGAACAGCAGAAACTACCACCACTGCAAACCAGAAGGAAAGAACAACGTCTCACCCTGTTTTTTTAAGATCGTCAGGGGTGAGATACCAGCGGAACAATTCCTCAAACCTGTGGCCCAGACAAAGAGAAGAACAGTGCCCCGCCAAGAGAAGGACCACATAGCAACTAACGTGGTGTCCAGCATGGCTAGAAACAACTGCCAGTGCTTTGTGGTTGAGAGATCAAATACCACAGTCTTTAGAAATTCCTTCTTTCCACGGACAACAACCGAGTGGAACAGCTTGCCAGACGATATCGCCACCCTGTCGTCGGCCAGCCAGTTCAGGAGGGCTGTGATTGATCCCAGGCACAGCAATCAACCAACACACTGAACGCAAGGTGGGGGCCCCAGTTACCATGCTAGATGGTGCTGGGGGTCGGCTAGTCCAGCTCTTCTTCAGCTGGATGAAAAGTGAATCGTTGTAGCCTGCCGATCATGAACCCCCCAAATCTTAGTTAGATTTTTAGTTTTTTGTTAGGGATCGTTAGACCAGAGTGCTCTCTCCAGTTTTCCACCCGTTGGTGCTTATGTCCAAATTGGACCCTGCCAACGTAGACCCATCAAGATCAAGAAGCCAAGAACTGAACAACAAGAACAGAACATGATTCTAGGTGGGTTTGATAGGCATTTAAAAACAGTTGACTCTTTTTTTTCTTTTCTTTTTCTCTCTCACAAATTTCAATTTATATTCAAAGGACTGATCTTTGTTTATAATGCATTGATCCAGGGGAATAAATAAATTACCAATGGCAACAAATAATAGTGTATCACAAATCATTTGTTGCAGACAAAAAATTATGTTTTAAAATCCGAGAAATTCCGAGTACTTTGTTAATAATTAACTGCAGTCATAATTGCACCCAAAACGAGGAGTCAGCTTGCGGGGCAGTGGGGGGAAGGGGTGCGCATATCTGACAAATATGCACTGACGCAAACTGACTGGAAACTGATCAAATCCAGAAAAATTAGACTTAATTTTGGGGTGGGGTGGAGGGGGGGGGGGGGTGTGTTATTTGATATATTTGCCCTAACGGAAACGATGGGCATCATTATGTGGACTATGGGGATCATTCTGCCAACTTCCATTATAATCAGGTCAGGAGATTAGGCAGTGGCGAATGGAACGAACTTTTAGCTTTTACCCACAGACAACACAATTAAGGCCCTTGATTCCGGTTGTAAAGCACGTCCCTTCTTAGGGAAAGGGAAGTACAATCAAAACGACCAAACAACATAACCAGGACATCAAGAAAGAAGGAGGAGGAGGAGGAGACGAAGAAGAAAAAGAAGAAGAAGAAGAAGAAGAAGAAGAAGAAGAAGAAGAAGAAGAAGAGGAAGAGGAAGAGGAAGAAGAAGAAGAAGAAGAAGAAGAAGAAGAAGAAGAAGAAGAAGAAGAAGAAGAAGAAGAAGAAGAAGAAGAAGAAGAAGAAGAAGAAGAAGAAGAAGGAGAAGAAGAAGGATGATGATGATGATGAGAATGGAGAAGATGAAACAAAGCCGGACGAAAAGGTGCTGTGTAACGCACAAAGTGAGCAAGTGTGTTGTGAAGTAACTGGCCTTGAGATAGAAAGAAGGGAACGTGTAGAAGTGGAACAGGAAAGTGATCAGGAAGCTTCCAGAGGAACAGAGTGTTGGCTGCTTGTTGTTACGTAAGCACCCCACACCACACCTAAGCATGTCAGTACGTATTGCATTTCTCTGCATCGCCAGCAAATCTTAAATGTTGCATCATCAATATTACCGCAGCATGGTTCTGCAGTCTTTTCTCAGTATTATTGCAGACATTTGTTTTCTTCGGGATTCCGCTCACTATTTCTTGAAGACTTTTTTTCTGCATCCTCGTCAATTTTCAATCTCCTTTGCGTGTAATTTTCATCTGCGTTTCTACACACGTGTATGGCATGGAAGCGCTGCCGTTGCGCCCTGGTATTGCTGATTAATCGCAATCGGAGTATAAAACACTCGGATCATGTTCTGATAGAAAAGACAACCAGCTTATAAAAACAAAGCAAAGAATTTCAGGACAGTTTCTGGTGATACAATACTTTGATTTCAAGCAAAATAGACAAATCATCAACATAATTCGACTCAGTAAACCCTGTAGCCCAACAGAGATCCACTATGCTGAGTGGATCTATAGAATTTCTGACTACAATGACCACTCCTGCACGTCGGCTTCTGCAATATGTATTAAGTAAATCCCAGTGCTTATTGTATGCATCTATAATTCGCTTTCCCAATAAACTGTTACCGCATGAATACAGTGCATTTGTACCGTTCACATTTCCACCTTTCAACAACCTACATAAATTATCAAGAAGCAGCTTTACTACTGTTCCAAGCAGTCCTTGTTTGGCGAAAGTTCTAATGCCCAAAAATAAAAAATAAAATTATATGTGTGAAAGACAGTTTTTTTCTTCGTCTGCAACAGCCCTGTTGGGTCAGAGGTCATCATATGTTAAGATGAGCCTTTGGGGATCCCAAGTCAGCTTTGATCAGGTCATAAGTCACATCCTTCACGATGAGGCCATCTGCTGTCCGTATCTGTTCTCACGTTGTGTCTCGTTTTGGAGTTTGAAGCCAACTGTCTTAAGTCAGAGGATGCTTTTTGCCCAATCCTCTAGGGCTTCAGGAAATGGACTTGGAAATATTCCCTGGATACCAGTAGAGGATCAGAAGCAACAGAATCCTAGTCAGTAGGATATTTGATGTTCTCAATCTTTTACTTTAATCCAACGATTTAAATCTTTGGCCTTTGTTTTTCGTCCAGCAAGCTGAACCCAAGCCGCTTCAATGCAAAAGTACGACGGGTGACAGGTCTTGAAATAAAGCAAAACCAACAGAAAACCAATCCCTACACGACAACCTTCATCAAGTCTGCCACAGGTGCAGGGAGCTGCCCACGGAATGGAAACTGTCGTTGGTGTTTCGCCTCTCCAGCTTCTTCTCGGGCCTCTCCGCCCCCACCTCCTCGTCCTCCCAGTGCAGCGCGCTTCGACCCGCCGCACCGCGGCTACACCCACCGCACTCGCCGCTGCACTTGCCGCTTCGATCTCGCCGTTGCCACAAGGCGAGGGGGCTTCTGTCCGGCAGGTGGTTGATGTGGTTGCCCAGAGAATCGTTGACGTCGTTGTAGCGGGGACTCACGTGGTTGGCCAGGAACGGGGAGTTTGGTCGCGCGCTGTCTGGAGTGAAGCTGTTGGCGATGGAGGCGGCCATGAGGCCCACGGAGCTGAGCGCCTCGTGGGGGTGGGGGCCCAGCCCCGAGGACAGGCTGTCCGTGGAGGGGAAGGACAGGCGGTCACAACCCCCCGCCCCCAGGGGGTGCAGAGGGTGGGCCAGGCGGGGGGACAGCTGCCCGATGCACCGGGTCAGTCGCGCCTGCATCTGTCCAACAGAGGATAACGGTTCGTAGGCTTTCTTAAGTGTGCACCTCATGTGACTCGGTCAGGTCGTGACGTTTCACCTCATTTGCATACCATCATTCTCGATCAGTCTGACTCAGTCGGGCCCAGTCAGGTGACAGGGCCGAATAGGGCGGGTTCTAAATTTCACTGATCGAGTCTGATCGAGTCGGATGGCTTGTGACCTCTTCTGTGCGGGAAACAAAATTTGGTCTACGTCACGACCTGATCGAGTCATATGAGGCAGTTGCATAGTCTGTCTCAGCTTTACTCCGTCTACACCGAGGTCAGTATCTTGTTTTGTCTTTGTCCATCTGTCTGATGAAGCACAAATTAACAAGCTGTAATCAAACTTGCTTGAGGGTTGGGGTATCCCCAAAGAGTTTCCTCTCATTTTTGGAGTTCTGTCTTTCACCTTTTTCTTCTTGAAAACGCTCTTATTTAACACTTAGTTACCACCCCAAAGCCGCTTGTGTTCTTGTCTGTGTTGGTTTGTCCATGTCTGTTCGTCTGTCTAATTGTCCCTTTGTTAAATCCTATAACTTAAAATAACAGTTTTGGGGGATTTAATAATTCATAAAATTCTATTTGATATTTCGAAGTTAAGATAAATTATCATTCACATACAGGAATTGAAAACAGACACTTTTTTGCACTCATCACTATTTGATGCCACTGATGATTATGTTGTTTTCTCTTCTTCCCATGCATTCCCAGGCCATATGGCCATGACGGATGAAATATCTAAGTCCCCGATTTTCACTTTCCTGGTCTCCTCGCTGCGTTCAGCCAAAACATTTCGTTGTTGGAGGATCTCAAAGGCAAACATTGTTAGGAACAACACATCAGTCTGTCGGGTAGGGAGAAGGTCCTTTATTAGAAAAAACCCAATGCAGACGTTTCGGACTATAAGCCCGTTTTCAATGCAAGGAGAACACCCAACAAAAAGGAGACACAACAAAAGTGACAGCAAGCAGGAAGCGATGGAAGAAGAAGGAAAAGGAGAAACATTGCATGAGTAGAATTAACCTACAAAATATATATATAAAAAATGCAAGTTAATCACGAAAAACACGAGAACCTACTGAATTGTAGGGCAATAAAATGACAAAACTAAGACACTGAATAGGTGTTGACTCTGCATTCAAAAACTGTATATTAAACTAGAGAAAAAAACCAATGCAGACGTTTCGGACTATAAGCCCGTTTTAGGAAGATGTGACCAAAAACCCATGGGAAATTTGGCCCAAAGGCAGAAAAATAGTAGATGACAATAAGAATAGAAAACGGCAGATTCAAAGAGAGTATTATGTTGCTAGCACAGTAAGGCCGTGTACACACATAAGCGGATATTCCTTGCGGAAACCCGTGCGCAAACCATAGATAAGTGAAACAAAGGGGGGAAAAGATCTGCGCACGTGTCTGGATTTCCCCATTATGCGTAAACATTTATCCTTCTTTCTTCCACTTATACAAGGTTTTCCGCACGGAACTTACGCGTCTAACGTGAACCCGGCCTTAACCTTCCAAAGTGTCACCTTTAAAATGCAAAGCAACTCTACGGAGGGTCTTCAGAGAAGAAGCCCCTCACCCCTCCTAAGTCAAGCGATTCGGCCCTGAACTCCTCACCCTCTGAGGGGACCGGGCCGCACCCAGGTCACGACTCTGGATGCCCCTCTGCTGTCGCCACTTTTTTCCTTTAAAGACCCCCCACGTCACGTGTCACATTCCCTCTTATGCTAGGAAGATTTCTTAAAGCCACACAGACGCGCCACGATTAAGTCCCTTGTTTTTTTCTGGGTAGCTGTGACCCATATAGAAATGTCTCCATGTTGAAATTGAGGCTTCTCTTTAACATGATGCATCGCTTTGAATTTGGGGGCATTTGTATGGTACTGAGACCTGGTCAAAACAAGATTTATTTCCAGCTATAAGAGGGAAACACGTGAAAAACGTGATTTTGACACGTGACGTGGTGGGTCTTAAAAAATAAAGTATTTTGACGTTTACACCCCCCCCCCCCCCCCCCTCAAAAAAAAAAAAAAGGCTTGACGTCTCACCTCAGCATTGCCGGGCAGCATGGAATCCATCACCTCATCCAGCGCCGTCTCGAAGCTCCCCGCCTGACTGCTGAGGGCCGACAGACTGTCGTCCGTGGACAGACCGTCCACGGGCTGGGAGCGGGAGCTGTAGTGGCAAGGGGTGCCCCCACCGCCTCTGTGCTGCTGGTGCTGCTGCTGCTGGTGGTGACGATGGTGGTGGGTGCTGCTGTTGTTGGTGTCCCCTTCGGCCCCCGTGATGATGATCTGAGGCTTCTGGGAGAGCACCGTGGACCGGACGTAGTCCATCATGAAGGAGTAGATGTAGCGGTACTCGTCCTGGGTGGGCAGACAGACCATCGTGCGTGTTGGGAGATGGAAACGGTTCGCCCAGCTTACGATAATTTCTGTATTACACGGTTTGTTTTCGTACTGTGTTTTTGTGTGTGTGTGTGTGGGGGGGGGGGGGGGGGAAGGTTCTGGTTTACTCGGCTTGTGAATGTGTGATTAAGATGTTTGTGTAAATGGGTGGGTCACATCCCAAAACGAATTGCTTGTAACATGAAAAAAAGAATATTCGATCGTTCACTGGTTCGTTCCCGGATCCCCCCTCCCTCCCTCTCTATGTTATTGCTTATTCTATTACCCTCTATAAATTAAATTAATTCAATTCAATTCAAATCAATTCAATTCTCTCTTTCTCTCTCCTTCTCTCTCTCTTTTCTCTCTCTCTCCCCCCCTCTCTCTCTCTCTCTCTCTCTCTCTCTCTCTCTCCCCCCTCTCTCTCTCTCCCCCTCTCTCTCTCTCTCCCCCTCTCTCTCTCTCTCCCTCCCTCTCTCTCTCCTCTCTCTCTCTCTCTCTCTCTCCCTCCCTCTCTCCCTCCCTCTCTCCCTCTCTCTCTCCCTCCCCACCCCCCCCTCCCTCTCTCCCCCTCTCTCTCCCTCCCCTCTCTCTCTCTCTCTCTCTCTCTCTCTCTCTCTCTCTCTCTCTCTCTCTCTCTCTCTCTCTCTCTCTCTCTCTCTCTCTCTCTCCTCCCTCTCTCTCTCTCTCCCTCCTCTCCTCCCTCCCTCTCCCTCTCTCTCTCCCCCCCTCTCTCTCCTCTCTCTCCCTCTCTCTCTCACCTCCTCTCTCTCCTCCCCTCTCTCTCTCTCCCCCTCTCCCTCCCTCCCTCTCTCCCTCCCCCTCTCCCCCCTCCCTCTCTCTCCCTCTC
>JAGGCT020000916.1:47500-50000 GCA_017654935.2 Phymorhynchus buccinoides
GGAGGGGGGGGGGCAGAAAAGCACAGATAGGGAACTGAGTACATAAGACTAAAGGGGCCCGGGGGACAACCGGACCAAGATCATTTCAACTATATAAAAAAAAAATTTTTTAATCTTACAGCTTGCAATAGAGAATGTCCGCCTTTCTTGTCTCTATGTTGTTCCCGTTTTGTGTTGTACTGTTTGTTTGTACTCGTCTAGTCCTGACCATTATCTCGTTGTTCCCGTTTTGTGTTGTACTGTTTGTTTGTACGCGTCTAGTCCTGACCATTATCTCGTTGTTCCCGTTTTGTGTTGTACTGTTTCTTTGTACTCGTCTAGTCCTGACCATTATCTCGTTGTTCCCGTTTTGTGTTGTACTGTTTCTTTGTACTCGTCTAGTCCTCACCATTATCTCGTTGTTCCCGTTTTGTGTTGTACTGTTTGTTTGTACGCGTCTAGTCCTGACCATTATCTCGTTGTTCCCGTTTTGTGTTGTACTGTTTGTTTGTACGCGTCTAGTCCTGACCATTATCTCGTTGTTCCCGTTTTGTGTTGTACTGTTTGTTTGTACTCGTCTAGTCCTGACCATTATCTCGTTGTTCCCGTTTTGTGTTGTACTGTTTCGGCTATATTCACATTTAGGCCCGTCAACCCGGTCAAGAACAATAAATGTTGACTGAAAAAGCAATTGCTTTTGTTCTTTTCTGTTACAAATTATCGTTCTTGACCGGGTTGACGGGCCTAAATGTGAATATAGCCACTGTTTCTTTGCACTCGTCTAGTCCTGACCATTATCTCGTTGTTCCCGTTTTGTGTTGTACTGTTTGTTTGTACTCGTCTAGTCCTGATCATTATCTCGAACATAACAAATGTCCCATATGTCCCATCCCAGGCCGAGAGAACGTAAAACCTCATTTTGTCGTCGGGGGACAACCGTTTCCAGCCCTGTGGGTAAGAGAAGACAACTCTCATCACGGTTTCCCAGTCACGTGACCCTAACACAAGTCCCGCTATGCCATTTTTACTAATCATTCCCATAGCATCTTCTGAACCATTCCCGTTGCCATTTTTAATTAAACACTATCATTGTCTTTGACCTCTGAACCATTACCAGAGCCGTTTTCCTTTGAACACATTTTCATTACCATTTTTATTGAGCCACTCATTGTCAGTTTTACTGAACCATTATTATTGCCATGTTTACTGAACTACTCTCATTGCCATCTCTACTGAAATATTCTCATTGTTATTTTTAATTAAGCATTCTCGTTGCCATTTGTTTCTCTCCGAACCATTCTCATTGACATTTTTACTGAGCCATTCTCATTGCCATTTTAATTAAACGTTATCACTGCCACTTTTCCCCTAACCATTATTGTTGCCATCTTTCTGAACCATTATCACAAGCATGTTGACTTAACCATTGTCATTGCTGGCCTACAGACGATTTTCGGAAAACTAGGGGAGAGCACTTCGTGAAAATTAGAGTTGCTTACCTCCATTACTCGGTCAAATGCCATAGCAACAATGCAACAATGGCGTCGAAGCTTGAAACCGCAGGATGCTAGTCAGTGACTTGCAAACAATGTTTTTGAAAAATGAGGGGTGGCCAGTGGCCACAAAGTGATAAAACTTGCAAAGTGTGACGTAAAAATATAAATTACATAAATTTTTAGAATGACACACGGTGTTCTAAGTGCTGTATGTCTGCTCAAACACAGGGGTCGATAGGCTACGAGAGCTGATGGTAGTGACTTCCCCTGTTTGACCAATTGAATTAGGCAAGATCACTCCCACACACCATGAAATTACTCCCCTTAATTATTTCCGAACAATTCCTATTACCATTGCCACTCACTTTCAATTACCCCTTACCTTTGCCATTTATTTCCCTTTGTATTCACCGAACCATTATCACTGCCATTTTCCTCTGAACTTGAATCATTATTGCCACTGTTCAACTCCATTACCGCTGCCATTTTTTTTGGTCTGATGACGTTCGTAGCACAAACTCATGAATAATCTTGAGAGAGAAAATATGCAGAGACAGAGAGAAAAACAGAGAAAGAGAGAAGAAAGCGACAGACTGACGGTGAAAGAGAGGCGTTGGAAACGGAAGGATATAAATTAGAATACTTATGCCCCACATCTCTACTGCTGACACATAAACGACGTTGATTTGTACGAAAATCATGTACACAAATTTCACTACTGATACATTTAGGCTACCAATTATCTCTCTACAAGAGATAAAGGAGCGGGATTTGAAACTGCCTTTTACAGACGAAAATAACAGTGATGGGGGGGGGGGGGGGGACGGGGGACGGGGCGTGTAATGTGTATGTCTCTTTGTGTGTGCGTGTGTGTGCGTGTGTGTGTGTGTGTGTGTGTGTGGGGGGGGTGTTGTGAGGGAACTGACTGAACTGACTCGGGTTCTAACATGCAACATGGTGACTAAAATAGACAAGGACTTAGACAGACTGATAAAGAGAGAGAGAAGTCAGAACATGTTCGATGC
>JAGGCT020000917.1:0-25000 GCA_017654935.2 Phymorhynchus buccinoides
CTATGCACAACTTTCCTTTGAAACAGAACTTTAGAAAACGGCAGAGGATTATGTGCTTAAAATAGATTCTCTTATCTGTTTTGTCCTTAAATCTTATGGTATATTACATTATATTGAATGAGTCAGATTTCTTTTCTGCTTTACGTGGATGAAAGATTGTACTCTTATTCGTTTCTCTCTCTCTCTCTCTCTCTCTCTCTCTCTCTCTCTCTCAGGGCTGAGTGTAAAAAAGTAATGATGCTTATCTCATTACACTATACAAATAAAATTTATTTCGTTCATCCATTCTCTCTCTCTCTCTCTCTCTCTCTCTCTCTCTCTCTCTCTCTCTCCAACCTCCTCTCTCTCTCCAACCCCCTCTCTTTCTCTGCTCCACCGCTTCTCTTTCCTTTCTTGAAATGTTCAATAGATTAATCATGCGATTGAGTTGTTGGATGCTTAATTTATTATAATGGATTTCAGTTTTCAGTTTTCAATGTTCTTAAAACGTTATGAAGGTCATTATGTCTGATATGTTTTTTGCAAAATGTACTGATAAGTAAAAGATCACAGTTTTCTTGTAGGTATTTGGATTGATAGTTGATTAAAATAATGAAAAGTAATGTAATGGTGTGTGGATCTGTTCAGGTTTCTTTTTGTTGTGAATGGTTGCATTGTTTTGATGCATAGCTGAACATGCATGCATACAAACACACACATGTACAGACACATACGCTGTGTGTGTGCTTGTATTAGTGTGTGTGCAGGCAAGCATGCATGTGTGTGTGTATGTGCCCGTGCACATATGCTTGTTAACATGTACTCTTCTGCATACACTTAGACATTCTCTCTCTCACACATGCATGCAAGCACACAAACACAAGCACACATACGCACACTCACGCACACACACACACACACACATAAAGAAAAAACACATTTTTTTTATCCAAATGATGCTCCAAATTAACTCTAAACTTGACAGAATGTTCGGGGGGGGGGGGGGGGGTGTTTATTTTTCACTAAATTTCATCAACATTCATTCACAACTTGTTGATAGAATTTTTATAGACAAGACACATGTACTGCACTTCCCATCCCACCCCACCCACCCCTTTTACACTCACACACACATATACAAGTATATGCACTCACACACACACACACACACACACACATATGCAGGTGCACACACACACAAACAACCTTAGGGCCTTTAAAAGACATCCCAGCCTTGAAATGATTGACATTGCAAAGGTTATATCCATTCTGAGATTCTTCATTTCTTATAATTGATTCATTAGTTTACGGTTGATTATTGCATTGTTGTTGATAAGTACACACACATAAGTGTGTGCACGCAAACACACACACACACACACACATACAAATAAACACACACACACACACTGTTTTCCCCTCACTTAAATTCATTGATTTTTCTCTCTTTTTTTAAGTCTCATTGTTGTGAACAGACTTCTTCTTTGATTGCTCAGACAGTTTCCTGTCAATTATGAGCGCAGATGCGTCATGCTGCCATTATGCTCCTAAGAAATAGGCCCAGCAAGTCCGACTTCGGCTGAGGAAATCTTTTTGAAAGTGTTTCTTAAAAAAGGGCAGGAGAATGGACCGGTAAGGCAGAAAGATAGTAGATGACAGTAAGCAAACTAAGGGAAAAGGCAAAGCCAACAGATTAAAGGAAGTACCGTAATTTACGGCCTATTAAGCGCAACTTTGTTTTACTGAACTTTGACCCCTGCGCCCAATCCGGCGCATGCGCCCTTTCTATACTCTAAACAGAAAAAAGTATGGGGGTCGAGAGTTGAAATGAACAACTCACCATGCTCTGCTAGCTTCCACAACAAACCGACAACAGTTCACTCACATTGCATTAAAATATAGTTAGGCTTCCACTTCCGTCACTGGCCCTGTAATGATGTTACTTTCGCTGATCGTTTCGTTCTTCCTTTTTTTGGTTTCTTTGCGCCTTATCGGGTGTATGCACCCTATCTGTGTTCAAATTACGATTTTTTCTAAAAAAGCAGGGGGTGCGCCTTTAATTATGCGCTGTTTCGCCTTATGGGCCGTAAATTACGGTATGTACAAGTACAGAACTTCCAGAAGGTAGGGGAACTATTTATGCAAAAGACCCACCCCCTCCAGTATCCCCACAGGGGAAGACTTTAAATTAAATCAATTTTTTTTAAAAACGTGTGTGTGCATAGAGGCAGGTACACACACACACACACACACACACACAGACAAAAGATATAAAAGGTCCCATGCCCTGTTGGCTGTAGGGTCAATAATAATTTAATTATTCTTAACGTCCTCTCGGCCGAAGCCATATGGGACATTACGAGTTATTTAAAGGGTCAATAAATCAATCCTTCGGCATAAGTATTGTGTATTAGGGTTAGGCAGGAAGGCCCGCAACGTTGTACTTTAGACACCCCCTTCGTGTTTACGACCCTCAATCTCAAAGTCTGCTTTTTCAGTTTTATGACAAAATCCTAGGCGGCTGATCCAAACCCTATCCCTTTCACAAGAATGGAAGAATGTTGTTTCTCAGTGAAATATTTCATACGGACATTTTTGAGTGGTGGTGCATAAAGTGCAGGATAGCCGGAAGGCGGGGCCCAGCCCTTATACCTTCCACCACCTTTTGACCTTCCGAAACCGAAATCAGGTGCTGTTAGAAGGGGAGTATGTTGCAATCAGAACGAGGGCCTTTCCCTCTCTCTCTCTCTCTCTCTCTCTCTCTCTCTCTCTCTCTCTCTCTCTCTCTCTCATACACACAACACGTACTCACATTCACTTCCTCTCTCTCCCTCTGGATGCAAACAAGCCTGTGCTTTTTCTTTTTTTTATCCCTCAATAAAGAAAAAAAAAGGTTCGTTCGTGTGTTCGTCCCCCTCCCTCCCCTCTCTCCAGATTGACACTAATGCATGCACACGCGCACACATGCAAACACACGCGCACGTACATACACATTATACACACCGATTACGGGCATTCACGTGGATATAAAGTGTATAACAGTGCACACGTATCCACCAACGCAAGCAGACCTGCCATATTCTGATAATAAAAAAGAGGAGCGAGAATCTAGGGGCTGGCACTGGCCCCCCAGTAAAATCCATTGCCATGAGTCGAAATGTGCGGCCTTCTCTTTTGTTCTTCAAACATGCAGTCGTTTTTGTCAGTTTGAGATCCATTTTAGAGAAAGAAATATTGACCATTGTCAAATTGAGATCCATTTTAGAGAAAGAAATATTGACCAATCTACAATATTTGTTGGTCATTTAGCCTTTTTTGTAGCCCCTCACTGTCTCATGCTGACCCTTAGATGTCCATTAGCTGGTGCTTTGAATGCATGCCCTTTGTTGTGAAATTGAGTGGAAAATGTATACAAGACAGATTTTAAAATATAGGAGCTGGGGAGGTTGCAAGAGGAGCTAGGAGCAATGCTCAACATATCTGAGCTGCTCCTCTGAAATCGGAGCAAGTGGCAGGTCTGCGCAAGGCATATGGGTGTATCGATCAGCAGGCAACGCACACACGCACAGGAATATGGTTACACACACTCGTGCATACGCGCACACACACACGCATGTACATGTCAGATTGCAAAGAATTCAACAATTGCCCTGTGACGAACTCTGCCTTTAAAAAAACCCAGACAAACCGCGACAAATTTAGACTCCTTTGCGATCGTAGATCGGCAGAGGACAATAATATGACATCCATGACGCACAAGACGACCTTTGAGGGGAGGGTTGCTCGCCAACACCAACGACAAGCCAGCGGATCACAGGAGACCAACGACAACCTTGGGCTGTCTCACAATGCTCCACTGTCTCCTGCCGCCACGCCGATGCTGACTCCACTTCCAGCATCAAGGACAGAAACAACATCACGACTCGGACTCTGTCCAAACGATCCTGTTAATTTATAGACGGCAAACCCCAACGTTCGAGGGTCCGCAACGTTTCCGGAATCGACTACGGCGGCTGCTACGTCTCGACTTCTGTTCATCGTCATCTTAATAAAATAATAATAATAATTGATAGCATTTCTATAGCGCCTTTCTATAATTATTTTACACTCAAGGCACTTCCATTCACTGATGCACTCGCAGTCACACAAGACATTATTACCCAATCATTCATCCAGGTACAAGATCAAGAAGGAAAAAATTACAAGCAGAATGAGCTTTGAAAGTAGTGAGTCTTGAGTTTAGCTTTGAAAGTAGAGATAGTTGGTACATGGCGGAGATCGACTGGGAGGGAATTCCAAACAGCAGGGGCACTGACACTGAAACTACGGTCACCAAATGATTTTAGATTTGTTTTTGGAACTTTCAGAAGTTTTGTGTTTGAGGACCTGAGTGAGCGGGAAGGAGTGTAGGTGTGAAGAACACAGGAGAGGTAGGGCGGAAGGGTCTGTTCAAAGTGACGGAAGGATAGGACAGCCAGCTTATACTGAAGGCGGGACTGCACAGGGAGCCAATGGAGCTCCTTCAGAAGTGGCGTGACGTGATCACGCTTGCGCTTACGCAGTATGAGACGGGCTGCACTGTTTTGAACTCGCTGTAGGCGAGTAATTTCTTCTGTAGGAAGGCCAAAGAGAATGAACGTGGAGAAATAAAAGCTGAAACAAGGCGCTTGCGTGCGTTAGCTGAAAGAAAAGGCCGAATGGATGCAATACGTCTGAGCTCAAAGAAACAAGAGCAACAAATGCTGATGATAATGGTCATGCATAGAAATAGTCTGGTCAATCGTTACCCCGAGGTACTTGACGGATGGTTTGAACTGAACAATATTGGCTCCAATGTCTGCTGACTCACTGTTTATTAATGCAAGGCGACCAGCAGAACCAACAGGCAACGCCTATAACAGGACATGAATCCAACAGTGATTTATAATCTTTCACCCTCTGTGGCCTTTTTTCCACGGTAGGCTATATTCCAACTGTGACGAACTGTGCCCATGTGATAAACTGGCCCGAAACAGGTATAGGTGAAAACGGGGTAAAAAGCCCATGGGCGGGTAAGAAGCCCATGCCAATTATCTCATGAAATAAAGCAAATTTCAGTCAAATTTGACCAAAGACGAAAGCTAAACATTAACACTCGTCTCATGGGCAAAATGTGACTGAAATGTTCTTTATTTCATGAGATAATTGGCATGGGCTTCTTACCCACACATGGGCTTTTTACCCCGTTTTCCCCTAGTAGGCGTTCAGCGGTAAAGTAAGCGAAAGCAGAAAGCTTAGATTCACTGAGGAAGCAGTAAGGACTGCGGCTGTAGAGAAGTGGGTGATTGTGCAGTGTGTTTGTGCATTTGTTTAAAGCAGTGACGGTTTGTGCATTTTGGGGTACAGTTGTAGTCTAGCCTAGAGTACCTAGCCTCCCCTAACCCCCAAATTTCCGCATTGAAATTTATGTTCACTGAGAAAAGACTTTCTGTCGTTCTCGGGTAAAAAGGATAGGGTTAGGATCAGCCTACGGTTAGCGCCATGAAACTAAAAGAACCGGAGTTTGATATTGAAGATCGTCAATTAGCTAAAACAGTGTGTTTGTGAGCTCTGGCAGTAGAGGCGAATAAGAGAGAGGGACTGGTCAAAAAGCAGAGAGAGAGAGAGAGAGAGAGAGAGAGAGAGAGAGAGAGAGAGAGAGAGAGAGAGAGAGAGAGAGAGAGAGAGAGAGAGAGAGAGAGAGAGAGAGAGAGCAGAAGCTGTAGAAACCCTTAAACTATATCAGTCTCATCTGATATACGATTGTTCGTCTGCTTCAACATGCTTGTGCATATGACATTAGGTTTGATTTTATAATCTTATTATGTATGACTATGTTTTGCATGCTTTTTATATTGCTTTGTTTGTCCATTTTTTTAATTATATTTTAAGAGGGCTGGGTGTAAACATGAAGCTTGTGCTATTTGCTTATTCTGTTACCCTCTATAAATAAAATTCATTCAATTCAATTCAAGTCTCTCTCTCTCTCTCTCACACTCGTTAGGTTAGGTAGTTTTTAGTCGCAGAGACGTCTCTGTGAAATTCGGGTTGCTCCAACCTGGAGAGCGCGTCGCAAACAGAGGCGCGCCACTCAATTTTGTTTTGCATGCGATTTTTGTGTGACTGATAAGGAAGGAAGGGGGGGGGGGGTAAATGTTGACCAAATGACAACTTTTTCGTTGCCACTGGGTAGTTTAACGTGTGCTAAGTGCATGGGCGCAAGGGGCATCGGTTTATCGTCTTATCCGAAAGACTCCACGTTCAGACTCTGACTGTAAGGCCTAGTGCAGAGTGAGAGGGAAAATCCCCTGTACCCAGGTTCAAACTCGGATTTATTGTACACGAGGCGAACGCGCTACCTCTGTTCCACTCTACACACACTCTCTCTCTCTCTCTCTCTCTCTCTCTCTCTCTCTCTCTCTCTCTCTCTCTCTCTCTCTCTCTCTCTCTCTCTCTCTCTCTCTCTCTCTCTCTCTCTCTCTCTCTCTCTCCCCTCTCTCTGTTTATATTTTCGAGCGCACAAGGCGTTACACCTAAATATTCGATTGTGTTAACGTTGTTTATCCTTTTTCAATGCTGTTATTGTCTCAATTCTGTTCTTGTTAATTCTGAAACGAAAAAAACAACATGTCTCTAATCAAAAGCAATTAAAAAAATCATTCTTTTTCTTCTTCTTTTGTTGTTGTTGTAGGGTAAGACGGGGTAAAAAGCCCATGGGCGGGTAAGAAGCCCATGCCAATTATCTCATGAAATAAAGCAAGTTTCAGTCAAATTTGCCCATGAGACGAACGCTAAGCATTAACACTAGTCTCAGGGGCAAAATGTGACTGAAATTTGCTTCTTTGGTTGCTATTATTTACAAGTACGAGTAAGCAGTTCATTGTCATTGTCTAAAAGTATTACTACAATCGAATACGCTTAAGTCGACGTGCCAGCGGCAATTGATTTTATGTCGAGTTATGCGTCAGTCGACTTATCCGTCAGTCGGATATCTCGACTTCACAGACATTTTTTTATTTTAAATGTCGACTTATCCGTCAGTCGGATATCTTGACTTTATAGACGTTTTCAGAAAAAAATGTCGACTTATCCGTCAGTCGGAAATCTCAACTTCACAGACACTTTCAGAAGATAATGTTGACTTATACTCTTTGTGTGTGTGTTCGTGCGTGAGAGAGAGAGAGAGAGAGAGAGAGAGAGAGAGAGAGAGAGAGAGAGAGAGAGAGAGAGAGAGAGAGAGAGAGAGAGAGAGAGAGAGAGAGAGAGAGAGAGAGAGAGAGAGAGAGAGAGAGAGAGAGAGAGAGAGAGAGAGAGAGAGAGAGAGTATACAGTAAAGACGTTTCTTAAAGGTCCGGTGGATGAAATTTTGCCAGATGTATGAAAAATGCTCACTCTTTTCCATGGCAAAACAGCGAGAATGCAAGTTATGATATGACTGGCCATCAGTGTTGAGTTTAGCCATGGTAAACTCAAAGTGTCTAAAAGAAAAGATCTTTTAACTATGTACTGTAAAATACAGAGTATTAGCCCATCTAGTAGTATAAGCCCACCCCCCATTTGGAGGCAAGCACTATGCAAAGGGTGAAATACCTTGTAAATGGGTGAAATCCCTTGGGCTGCAGCACTAGAAAAGACGACATAATCCCTTTGGCTGCAGCACAAGGAAAGACAGTGCAACCTAATCCCTTTGGCTGCAGCACCTGAATACCTTTGGCTGCAGCACTAGAAAAGACAGTGCAACCTAATCCCTTTGGCTGCAGCACTAGAAAAGACGGTACAACCTAATCCCTTTGTTTTGTCTTTCTTCTCTTACAACTGAAACAATATGTTGATTCTAATGTGTACTGGATTCCATTTTCTACTGGCTGTCAGTACAAATCGGAATTCCGATTTGTACTAGTAGAAATCAGAATTCCGATTTGTACTAGTAGGATTCCGAATCCTACTGGATTCCCATTTCTACTGTAACATAATTATGTATGTGTGTGTGTGTGTGTGTGTGTGTGTGTGTGTGTGTGTGTGTGTGTGTGTGTGTGTGTGTGTGTGTGTGTGTGTGTGTGCGCGTGTGTGTGTGTGCGTGCGTGCGCGTGCGTGCGTGCGTGCGCGCGCGCGTGTGTGTGTGTGTGTGTGTGTGTGTGTGTGTGTGCGCGCGCGTGCCTGCGTGAATGGATTCACCGGGCATTGGGGATGCAACATGTAATGTAGCAGGCCCTTTAGGTAAAAAAAAAGTCCGCAGCACCCTGTAACTATGTAACTGTGTATCTTTCCTTTCGAGCACAAGGGCAAATACCCCCTTTTTGGGGCCTCAAACTGTGCAAAGGATGGTGGGGGTGGGGGCTTAAACTCGGTATTTTACGGTACGCGATCGGAAATTGTTGACGTCACACGACAATAAAACTGTCAAGCATAATTGCAAACGTCACGCACACGCACACAGACACACACACATGTGCGCGTGCACACACACACATGTGCGCGTGCACACACACACACACACACACACACACACACACATTCACGGCACGCGCGCGCACATATTCAAAAAGAGACAGATCTAAATCAACAAGACTGGTGTGACTTAAGTCAGGAAGTCAGGGGAAAAAAACAAAAGTCAGGAAGTCGACTGATCCGTTTGACGTTTAGAAAAAATCTCGTCGACATAGACGAACGTCGAGTTATACGTTGTCGAGATATCCGTTGTGCGTGCGTGTGTGTGTGTGTGTGTATGTGTGTGTGTGCATGCAGCGTGTATGTGTGTAAGTAAACCCGGCTTCGCCCGGATTGTAGTTGGTCCATTGTCTTTCGAGTGGGTATTAACGTGTGAGGCAACCCTAAACCATCCCCACACGAAGACTCAGAAAATCACACACTAATGCACTTACCCCCCCCCCCCCCCCCCTCCCCCCCAATACACACACAAAAGAATATGCAAGAACCAGAGAGAAACAAATGGCTATCCGGAGTAGATTCGAACTCGTAACCTCTTGCGTGAGGGATCAACGCGCTATCCACTGAAATATCACAGTGCCGTGATATTTAGAGTAAAAATGTCCTTATAAAAAAGAGATTTTAAAAGAGGTGATATGGAAGCAAAGTGAAATCAGTTTTGCCGACTGAGTGTAGAAATGATTTAATTACGTTGAGCGTGTTGCAAAAAGTTATGCCTCCTATTTTACCGGCAGTGTGTTCATTTCGATATTGTGAAAGCTTGGTGGCGATCAGAGAAAGCTAAATATGGTTTTAGCGTGCACACACAGACACAGTTCGCTTATTAATAGAGAAGCTAGAGACCCAGGTCTCTGGCAAAGCGCAGCTTTTCCTCCACGCAAAACGCTGTTTGGATGGAACACCAGGTTCAGCGATTTCGTTTCTATGGGGTTCAGAATTGATAAAATACCAGTTAATTACTTAACTGGCCTTTCTATATTTGTTTTACTGGAAGCGGAAATCGTTTATGCTAGTTAACTAGTTAACTGGTATTTCGAAATATCACTTAACTGCTAAGTTGCTTTTCCGTCTGAGAGCGATTGTTTTCTGAAGGTTTTGTAGCACACATTGTAGGGGAAGACGGGGTAAAAGGCGCATGGGCGGGTAAGAAGCCCACCCCAATTATCTCATGAAATGAAGCAAATTTCAGTCTCATTTTGCCCATGAGACGAGCGTTAATGTCTAGCATTCGTCTCATGGGCAAATTTGACTGAATTTTGCTTTATTTCATGAGATAATTGGGGTGGGCTTCTTACCCACCCATGCGCTTTTTACCCCGTCTTCCCCTAAATGGTCGGCGTTTGAATGAATGAAATGTAGGTTTTACGTACACTCGGCTGCAAAACAGCACATATGGGATGAACCATCAACCAACCATCATTCAAAGCTCTGAGCAGATCCTGGAGGTACTGCAGGTCCGATCCGTGATAAAAAATGCTAATAAAAAATTATATTGAAGGTATGTAACTCTTTCACAGCGTAAATGGGAAAAGATTGCTGATCTGCAGTACATCCAATGGGATTTCGTGTTACAAAAAAAGTTACGGTTTTCCTGACAAAATGCCACAGTTAACCGACTTTTCTTTTGCCGGAAGCGGAAGTTCATTATATCAGTTAACTACTTAACTGAAATAAGAAAAGACATAACTACTTAACTGGTATATTAAAGCCAGTTAACTACTTAATTGGTATTTTATCATTTTTGAGCCCCATACGTTTTATATAGGCAATTATTTTAGTCCCTAAAATCCTTAGGCCCAAGCTGTGCAAGGCCTACATTTGCATCCGTATAGCACGAATCAGTGGTAGATTGATTGAAAATACATAAGCCTACATACACTTACACGCTGGCGCGCACCAACGAGCACGCTTACACGCATGCATGCATACATACATTCACACACTCCGTATGCACGCGCGTGTGCGTATGCACGCGCGTGTGCGTGTGCACGCGCACACACATTCACATGCATACACACGCACGCGCGCACGCACACACACACATATATACACACATATGGAGGGAGAGAGAGAGGGGGGGGAGATGCTTTGGGAGGAAGGATTTTGAGAGGGATAGTGTAGATGACGATGATGGTGATGTTTGTGTGTCTCTCTCTTCTCTCTTTCTCTGTCTGTCCCTCTGTCTGACTCTCTGTGTCTCCGTCTCTGTCTTTCTCTGTCTGTCTGTCTGTATGTATGTCTCTTTCTCTTTCTCTCTCTCGTTCTCTTCTCTCTCTATCGTTATAAGTGTGGGTGTGAGTGTGATTTGTTAATAGTGCGGCCTGGGCGTCTTTAAGTGTCCATCAGTGTGAGTGTTTCAAGTTGGTTGCGAAAGTGTACTGTAGATTATGTCATTCATTATTTGGGCGTGATTGAGAAATTGACTGAGGGATCAGGGAAGGGGGGTGTTGGTCAATGTTTGATGTATACTTTTTGTTCATTGTGTTTACTATTCATTTTAGTGATTTCTGTAAAGCGCTTAGAGCTTACAGATTAGGCGTTATAAAAGTTGTCTTAATAAATAAATAAATAAATCCTTTATTTTGTTACGCCTTTCTCAGTTTTGTTTTGGCAGTTCTGAGAAGAAGACAAAAAGAAAGATAAAGAACGGAAGAGATATACTACCAAAAACGTCAACAATTTTACAAAGTTGTTTCAGCAACGACTTTGGATCATAAATTAAACTTTTGTCCCAAGTATTTTAAAAGTACACACGCACGCGCACACACGCACACACGCACGCACACACACACACACACACACACACACACACACACACACACACACACACACACACACACACACACACACACACACACACACACACACACACCGCGCGCGCGCGCACACGCACACGCACGCACGCACGCACGCACACATTCAGGGTTATTGTTAAATTCTCCATCACTTTTAAAACACATTAACTTCAGGTATATTACACGAAGCTACAAAATTTCGAAGCGTTTCCGTGATTCACAAGATATGAAGCAAAAGGACTAGTGCTACACTACATAACGATTCGATCCCAATGCGATGCGATTCGACATTTGTGAGGCATGATTCTCGGGACTTTCAATTGTCTAAATGAAACTGATGAAATCCTACTAGCCTTTGTTCTCTATGTTTGAAGTCCCACGTAGCTACGAATCTGATGACATCTATATTTATCAGACATTTTAGGCCTATAGGTGTTGTTTTTGTTTGTGGCACAAGCCACAAACCTATAACTCACTCTGTCGGTCGGTCGGTCTGTCGGTCGGTCCAAAATTGTCGCACATATTGTAAAAGAGAAAAAAATACTTGGGCATAAAGTAACATTTCAGTTGTTCTTAGGTATGCGACGAAAATGGTGTTTTACGTCCTCTTGGTCTGAATCAGACACATATGGGACATTTGTAAATACAAATATGGTGGGAACAATACTGGAGGCAATGCCCGGAGGCAGTACGAAACCAGTAAAGTCCCGATTTTTTTTATTAATGCAGATAGGTGTAGCGGTAACCACGCCTCGGTTAAACCTCATCGGCTATGGCACCGCCACAAACGATTGTGAATCCGCGCTTGTTTTTTAATTGGTTATAGTTACTTCATGGGACTCATCAGATTCCGGCAACTATGTTTGAAGTCCCCCGTACGAGCCTACACGATTCTGATGAAGTATCTAGGCCTATATTTTTGTATCAAACATTTTATTGGTTGTAGTTCTTTTTTTTATATTGGTTATAGTTACTTCACGGGACTCGTCAGATTCTGGTAATATGATTCATGCAACATTTTAAGTGTTTCTTGGGCAAAGATTCGCAATATATTGAAGGGGTAAAACTAAAAGCGGCAGCCAAAGGACTCAAGACTTGTTTTTCGCTTAGTCTTGGTTGTATTACATAGGGCCTAAATTAATTACTATAAGCTTACTCCGGCGAAGTCGACGTGTGGCTGCTCATGTGGCGGGGTAATCAAAAACGGTCAGCACGTAATGTTCTCATCCCTAGCTGATGCATTCATACCATTGTGTTCAAGTGCTTCGGCTGTTGGGATGATCCCTGGAGTCTATAAGCCAGGGTACGACAACAACAACAATTACTATACAGTTAAGCATATACTATACGGGATTCGTCCGCTTTGAGTAATTACACCACCACACCAAAATTTTACGTGGTTCTTTGCACAATTTCATATGGTGTATGGACAGAATAAAAAATAAACACACACACACACACACACACGCACACGCGCGCGCACACGCACGCACACGCACGCACACACACACACACACACACACACACACACACACACACACACACACACACAGAGCGTGCGCGCAGAACATAAACATTGTCCTCCACATAATTATGTCATAGCGCTTTCTTTATTATTATACTTCAGAATGGCGACTGGCGAGAAAGTCGTGAGGATTATTAGTCTGACCATCAATAGAAAGAAGGCCCGCACTGCGTTGTTTGGACTGACCGCGTTCGTGATTATCACCAGTCTCTGCATGCAGCACCAAGGGTGGTCACATGTTCCTTCAGCCCAACCTCCTCCTCCTCCTCTTCCACTCCAGCAGGGGAGCAGGGCAGGGGAAAGTGTCCCGGTCCCAGGCAACACTAGCGGGTCGCCAGAGTGGAGAACTGTTTTTGAGGATGTTGACCCTTTCACCAAGCTTGTTTTGGGCTATGACCGACGGCCTGACCAGTGCGAAAGTCAACCTGCTGGACACGGCG
This sequence comes from Phymorhynchus buccinoides, assembly GCA_017654935.2. Taxonomy (NCBI): domain Eukaryota; kingdom Metazoa; phylum Mollusca; class Gastropoda; order Neogastropoda; family Raphitomidae; genus Phymorhynchus; species Phymorhynchus buccinoides. Next base: position 13,206 of record JAGGCT020000917.1, read on the forward strand.
TTCGCCACAAATCAGTGTCCAAGTTTGACCTAACGAAACACGTACGTGTGTGTGTGTGTGTGTGTGTGTGTGTGTGTGTGTGTGTGTGTGTGTGCGTGCGTGTGCGTGTGTGTGCGTGTGCGTGTGTGTGCGTGTGCGTGCGCGTGTGCGTGTGCGTGTGCGTGTGCGTGTGTGTGTGTGTGTGTGTGCGTGTGCAGGTATGTGTGAGCAAATGTTTTCTCACTATACATGATTTTGTTGTTGTGTGCATTTTGCGTTTGCTGCAGGTATCAAAGGAATGTGAGCAAATCACTTCAGTGGTTGTTTTCTCACTATACATGATTTTGTTGTTGTTGTTGTTTTGTTGTTGTTGTTTTGTTGTTGTTGTTTTGTTGTTGTTGTTTTCATTTTTAAATTTGACACGACGAAAATTAAGTAGAACAATTGTCAGTGTCTTCAGCCACAACTGATATGGTAAAAAAATATCTTATTCAAAATTTCTTTTGAGTCGGGTTTTTGTTTCTGTGGACACCATATTGTCAACATAATTACATAAAAAGATGAAAAAAATGACCGCAGTGCCTCTTCACTTCATGACTAAGTGCCTAAGGCACGAAACGTGGAAGCCTTCTTCTCATAGGTACCTTTTTTTTCCTTTACATCAATTCGATGCATACTTAAACTAGGCCTACTTCTCATCATCCAAAAAACCGAAGACCCATATGGCTGTCTGATGAGACTCGCAATGCCCCAGTGACCCTAGAACAAGACAGACACAGAGATTCTTTCAAGAAAGGACTGCACACCCGGTCCTCTACTATTCCTTCTTCCCTCGCACGCTGAGAGAATGGAACTCACTCCCTACAGCCATGACAGACACCATCAGTCCAGAAGTTTTCAGGGCCGGCCTCGGTGGCATCACCACTAGCCACCGGGCCTCTTTCTGCTAAAAATTCAATGCAGAAATGTAAATAGTTTTAACGCAAGACTTTTAGTGCAGTACAGTACTACTGCGTTTAAAATCCTGTTTTTAATTCCGCCTGCCTAATGTGACCAGTTAGTTGGACTTCAAACGCCCGCGATAGAGCCCAGGTGTCCGGTAATTGAAAGAAGAAGGATGGCTTCGGTCCCAGAGATTAGGCTCCTAAGATGCGTATCGCCGTGGGACGAGTTGATCGTGAAGGCATGACTGTGATCGTGGTTATAGTGAGAAGATGTACGTGTAGGTTATATGCTGGTCCTGTACCAGTCTCATCATCCTTCTGCAGTTCTTCCAGGGTTAGGGTCTTCATTTTTTCTGGGTTTTCTGGTGCACAAGATTTGGTTCCAAAACAACTACAGCGTTTGTTAATTGTCCTTTGCCCCGATCATAGATCGGACAAAGGAGTATAAGTTTTTGTTAAGTATATTGCTTTTTTTGTACGGTTGTTTTTGTGTGTGTGTGTTTTTCTGTCTGTCCCAAGGATATCTCCCGAACAGCTTGTTATTTCTAAGTTTTCTGGTACACAAACTTTGGTTCCAAAACAACTACAGCTTTTGTTAATTGTCCTTTGCCCCGATTATAGATCAGGCAAAGGAGTTTAAGTGTTTGTTAAGTATATTGCTTTTTTGTTTGTTTTTGTGTGTGTGGTGTTTTTTTCTGTCTGTCCCAAGGATATCTCCCGAACCGCTTGTTATTTCTAAGTTTTCTGGTGCACACACATTGGTTCCAAAACAACTACAGCTTTGTTAATTATTTCACATAGCATGTTTAGGGTCAACAATTATAGAGAAAGACCATAGCCTAATTAGCCTACATGTTCGCCTTGGCTTAAGGCTGTGTCAGACCTATTGATATATGCTAGAATACCAAGGCTACATCAAAATGTTATTGCGCTCTACATAGTTATGCGGGGATTGTCTTTAGCCATGACAAGCTCCTAGCACAACATCATCACTCTCCAAAATCCTCCGAAGTCGGAGTGTGGCTGCCCACGTGGCGTGGAAATAAAAAACGGTCACACACGTAATGTTCTCATCCCTAGCTGGTGCATTTGTACCATAGTGTTCAAGTGCTGTTGGGATGATCCCTGGAGTCTTTAAGCCAGAGTACGACAACAACTATATATCGTGTTGCAGGTTTTGCCCCAGTTCCTCTCTGATTACCGCAACCCTTGCTGGCGACACCTACAAACCAAGGAACTGCACTGTCTGCCTTATTTTCTCGTGGCTGGATTCTCCAAGTGCGGGTCCACAGACATGTACCATCGTATTGTTCAACACCCTCTGGTGGTGAATGCCAACAAAGAAAACTTTTGGCTCACGCGGAAACGTTTTGATAGTAAGCCATGGTTGGATTTGTCTTCTATGATGTGAGATAGTATGTAAGAAAACTGGGTATGCTAGATTTTTGTAAAAAACAAAAAAATATATATATTAGCAGATTTTGCTGACATAAGGAGTACTTGATACTTGATGGATATTCAGAGAACAGGGGCACTTTCTCTGAGACACAATCGCTCTAGGTCTATTGTAGATATATATTAGCAGATTTTGCTGCCATAAGGTCGAGTACCTGATGCTTGATGGATATTCAGAGAACAGGGGCACTTTCTCTGAGACACAATCGCTCTAGGTCTATTGTAGGTGTAGGAGATGGTATTACGAACTTTTACTATGAATTAATGAAAGTCGGGTTCAACGTCCGCTCGGCTTCAAAAAGCACGTGTGAGACGAACCATCAAGTAACCACCACAACCTTCGTTCAGTGTTGCCATAGTAAGGATTTGTATAAAATGTATTGAAATCTTATTTTTCATATTTTTCACTTTTTAGTTATCTTTCCTTATTAGTTATATTGTTTAGTTAAATTTTGTTCTTTGCTGTGAAAATGATGCTTTCCCCCATGTCATAAGAACATTTTGTAAATAACATTAACCCTTTCTCCGTCAATGTCGCATTTTTGCACCATAGGGCCTAATGATTTATTCCCATTTGATTAAAAAAAAAGCCGTAAAATCTGGGTCTGTTATCCAACGATCTTCTGTTTTTTATTTTAAGAGTTAAGGATAGGCCTTATTTTAAACATGTCACAGAGGAATCCCTAATATTGCTGACGAAATCTTTTCTCTGATCCATGCAAGTTTAATCGAAAATGTTGGCTAAAAAGATGACTGGTGGCGAAAGGGTTAAACAGTCAAAGCGTCTCTCTCTCTCTCTCTCTCTCTCTCTCTCTCTCTCTCTCTCTCTCTCTCTCTCTCTCTCTCTCTCTCTCTCTCTCTCTCTCTCTCTCTCTCTCTCTCTCTCTCTCTCTCTCTCTCCAAATCAAGAACCACAACTCGGTTTGGAGTATTACACCAGGATGTACGGGAAATACTTCCAGGACGGTTCACAGAAGATAAAGCATTCCATCGTGGGTAGGTAAGCTTACTCATTCATTTGTTGACATCTCAGATTTTGCCTTTGATTACCTATCTGACGTGTGTGTGTGTGTGTGTGTGTGTGTGTGTGTGTGTGTGTGTGTGTGTGTGTGTGTGTGTGTGTGTGTGTGTGTGTGTGTGTGTGTGTGTGTGTGTGTGTGTGTGTGTGTGTGTGTGTGAAGTCAAGTCAAGACAAGTCAAGTCAAAATGATCTTCATGTGTTTTGTATGTGAATGCGATGTTTGCGCGAGTATTTTGATTGCCGTTGTTTTTGTAATGTGTGTGTCTGCGTGTTTTTTCTGCTTGTCTTAATTCTGTGATGTAGATCATGGTATTGTTACGTTTGTGTATCAGTGTATGCGTGTGTGTTGGCGGTGGTGGTGCGTGTGCGTGCGCGCTCATGTGTGAGCGCATGTGCTAATGTGTGTATGCATTTGCATGTGCGCCGCGTACGCGCGCGAGTGTGTTAAGTCTCGCTCTATGTATCACATCACATTCTAGGAGACGGCAGTCCTGCCAAAGTATGGGACAACCGCAAATGGACCTTGCTTCCTGGAAACGAGAACTGCACCGAACCGGGAGTCATCAATGCGGACTACGTTCGTTACTTGAACCCCAACATGAAAATTATCCTCACGTTGAGAAACCCCGCGACCAGGTGAGTAGGCTATATTACTGTTCTGCGCGGACGATCAAGACAGAATATCGATCGATATAGCTGCGCGATCTATCGATCCATCGTATGCGCAAAATCGGTCGATGTTTTGCGCAATCGATGGGTAACCTTCTGTGGTTTTGAAATTCTTTATCTCAGACTGTCTGTCTCTGCCTCTGTCTCTCTCTGTCTCTGCCTTTCTATACAGAGAGACAATGAGAGAGACAGTCAGGGTAAAGAGACAGTGAGAGAGACATAGACAGAGAGACAGAACCAGTGAGAGAGACTCAGTGGGGGGGGGGGGGGGGGGGAGAGAGAGAGAGAGAGAGAGAGAGAGAGAGAGAGAGAGAGAGAGAGAGAGAGAGTAGCAGAGATAGAGAGAGACATAGGCAGAGACAGAGTCTGAAAGGAAAGCGTTTCAAAGCCACATAAGATTATCCATTGATTGCGCACACAATGGATCGACAGATCGCGCAGCTATATCGATCGATATTCTGTCTTGATCGATCGATATTCTTTCTTGATCGTCCGCGCAGAACACCACTAACTCACTCACTCATCCTCTCTGTGCCGTTTGGCGCTTGAGGCGACGACAAGAGATCTCCACCTGACTCTGCCTGCTGCTACGTACGTTGGAGGCTGATGCCAGAGATAGTCCTTTGCCCCTCAGCTCCTTTTCAATCGTCCTTCTCCATGTTTCAATGGTGACAGGATACATCCGTGGAGTAGGCTATATTATACACACAAAATTATATTGGAATGTGTATTACCTACTAATAATCATAATATCTTTTAAAAATAAAAACTTAACGTATTATTTTTGTAATCAATGCCATTTTCGTTTGTCGTCAACATTGCCCTCATATTGAGAAATCCCGCTACTATAGACGGGAAAGTACTGTAGTCATTGACAATAATATTGCTCTAGGTATGGTTGTCTTTGGTCCTTGACATTAGAAGGAGGGGATGACTTTGGGATGCTGAATAACTACACTACCTTCTTCATCTTGGACATGTCAATTGATTGACTTGACCGTATCATTAATATTTTCACAATAAATTACATTGCCCAAATTTGGTTAAATGTGCAAAGCTGAGGACCTTTGACCTTGTTTGTAGATCGAGGACATGTTTGCAGCTCGTTGGTGATTATAGAAACTTGACAAAACTTCGTGTAATCAATGGTCAGACCCTATTATCTAGGCCTACCTTATCAGAACCCCCAACAATGGGATAATGATATTATCTTCATGTTGACAAACACTTTAACCAGGGCAGGGCAGTCATGCCCGACAACAACCTCCAAATAACAGAGGAGGCAACTACTTTGTTTTTGGAATTTGTGCTGAAATTGGTGGAATCGCGTCAACTACCCACCTGATACGAAGTATTTTGCCGAGGAGGACTTTCGGACAGTCGGTGTCGGTAAGGGTTATTTGAGCCAACTATTTCGTAAGGTTTCAGAACTAGGAGCAAGAAGAAGAAGAAGAAGAAGAAGAAGACATAAATATTTGCATGCTATGTTTCAGATTGTACTCTGATTATCTCTTCTTGAGGAGATATGGAGCACACCCCTCACAGAAACAATTCCATCGATATGTTACGGATACGATTGCTGACTTCAAATCTTGCCTGGAGAAAAACAGCCTTCGATATTGCGCTTACCGGAGTCAAGATGAGGTAAATAAAATGTCATTTTTCTAATCTTTCTCAATTTTGCATAGCTCAGTTGTCCTAGAAAGGCCTACATACGACACGTCCTGAGTATTTACAAACAACAACGAATGTGCTGCTTTTCAAAGACCCATCACGTGGTTGGATTGAAATATGCACATGCTTATGCCCACAAGAGCACACTCACAAACACACAAGCAGCACACACACACACACACACACACACACACACACACACACACACACACACACACACACACACACACACACATTGCACAAAGAAAATTAGGCCAAAAGAACCAATATACCAATATTATATTGCATGTGTATCAGTGTAAGTCAGTCGTTTCCGACCAAGACTGCCAGATAGCAGAGGGGGCAGATGCTATTCCAGCGGGCTGGGCCACAATTTGTTTATGGTGGAGATGTGGCTTTGCCCAGGGTACATCCCCACTCTCTCCACCAAAGGGATTTGAGGACAGCTGGCGTTGGAGAAGGCCTCTCAACGGCCAACCCATCCCTTTGGATGCAGCACTAGAGGCAGTGCAAAGGCCCCCTTGTTTGTGAGTCGTAGTCTTCCACAAGATACTAAACTGTACCAAGCCACTAATGATCATGGAGATAGGGTAACTGCATTTGCACGGACAGAGATAAATTAGCTGCAACGAACGGACAGACATAAAACCGACAAGCCAGCTTCCTCCCACGCACCATCCGGGGACTGGAACGAACTGCCCCAGGAAGCTGTGCAGGACCAAGACTATCGGCACCTTTGTGTCGATGGTATCCAAATAAATCACACGGACAGATATAAGGTAACTGCATTGCACGGACAGATATAAGGTAACTGCATTGCACGGACAGATATAAAGTAACTGCATTGCACGGACAGATATAAAGTAACTGCATTGCACGGACAGATATAAAGTAACTGCATTGCACGGACAGATATACAGTAACTGCATTGCACGGACAGAGATAAAGTAACTGCATTGCACGGACAGAGATAAAGTAACTGCATCGCACGGACAGAGATAAAGTAACTGCATTGCACGGACATAGATAAAGTAACTGCATTGCACGGACAGATATAAGGTAACTGCATTGCACGGACAGATATAAAGTAACTGCATTGCACGGACAGATATAAGGTAACTGCATTGCACGGACAGATATAAAGTAACTGCATTGCACGGACAGAGATAAGGTAACTGCATTGCACGGACAGATATAAGGTAACTGCATTGCACGGACATAGATAAGGTAACTGCATTGCACGGACAGATATAAGATAACTCCTCTGCACAAACAGAGACTAATGTACATGATAGCCCGTTTTCACATTTTACCTTTAAAGACACACCAGATCACGTGTCAAAATCACGGGTTTTCACGTGTTTTCCCTCTTATAGCTGGTAAGAAATCTTGTTTTGACCAGGTTTGACTCCCATACAAATGCCCCCAAATTCAAAAACAAAACATCATTTTAAAGAGCAGCCTCAATTTGAAGTTGGGGAAATTTGTATGTGGGTCACACTCAGTTACCCAGGAAAAACCCACAAGGGACTTAATCGTGTTGGGTCAGTACAGTGTGTCTTTAATGGAAATCCACGTGCCGTATTTTACGGACTATAAGACGGTACTTTTTTTTTCCTAGATTGAAACCCCTGCGCCTAATATTGTGACTGATAATATAGTGGGGGGTGCGCCTTATAATCAGGTGCGCCTTGTAGTCCGTAAAATACAGTATATTATATTTGGTTGTTTCCTTCGAAACCAGGACTCTCCATTTCTACGACTACAGATCGGCCTGTACTCTGTGTTCGTCGAGGACTGGTTGCTACGCTTCCCCAGGAACCAACTGCTTTTCATCCGCCTAGAAGAGGTACATGACGGTGTGGATGCCATGCCAAAGATTTTCAACTTCCTTGGCCTTGGTAGGTATTACGTTTATTGCCCTTAATGTAATGTAACATGGCGAGTAATGAAATAAATATCCCCCCCAAAAAGCAGAAACAGGGTCATTTTAGACTAATGTGCCCATAAGGACAAAATGTGCGCGAGATGACTTAACACACGTCAGTGTTTGTGTTTCACAGAGTGGAGCAATGGGACCCTTCAAAGGATAGCCAGTCTTGCAGTAGGCAACAAGGGGAGGCACCACTCTTTGGGTCCCATGTGGCCCAAGACTCAAAGACTGCTGGAGGAGTTCCATCGGCCCTTCAACCGTCGCCTGGTCCAGATTCTGCAGGACAGGCGATTCTCCTGGGAGCGTGTATAACGTGCATTTTGCATGGATATACTTTAATGTCACACACACGCACGCGCGCATACGCGCGCACGCACGCACACGCGCACGCGCACGCACACACGCACACGCACACACACACACACACATACACACACACACACACACACACACACACACCGTATATACACATACACATACACGCACGCGCGTAACACACACACACCTCCCCCTCAATTTTCGCATTGAAAACTTTTACTGAGAAGCAACATTCTGCCATTTTGGGGAAAGGGATAGGGCTAGGATCAGCCTGAGATTATTTGTATAAAACTGAAAGAAGCAGACTTTGAGATTGAGGATCGTAATTTATATGAAGGGGGGGGGGGGGGGGGGGGGAGGGGGGAGACTAAAGTACATCTTTGTCCATTTGTTTAAACCTCGACCAGTGAAGTGGAACGAGGACTTGTGAGGTTTTTCCATTATGCCCCCTCTCTGTCTCTGTCATTGTCAGTCTCTCTCTCTCTCTCTCTCTCTCTCTCTCTCTCTCTCTCTCTCTCTCTCTCTCTCTCTGTGCCTCGCAAGGCCGCTAGTACACAGTATACAGTACAATAAGGGCATCGCGTTACTGGTTTTCATTACAAGATATGGATTTAACCCTTTCACCGCCAGCCATCTTTGAGCAAAAAATGTCAATTAAACTTACTTGGCTACAGTAAAGATTTCGTCTGCAATATTGTGGGATTTTTCTGTGACACATTTAGAATAGGGTCAAGCCTTACTACCCAAACTTAGGAACACAATGTTATTGAATAATAGACCCTGATTTCAAGAGTTTTAATTGTGTGGGTGTTAAATCATTGTGGTAGTGCAAAAATGCGGCATTGGCGGTGAAAGGGTTAACCCTTTTACCGCCAAGGTCGCATTTTAGCACCACAGTGATTATAACACCTATGTCACTAAAAGCATCAAATTGGGGTCTATTATCCAAAGAACTTATTGTCTTAGTCTTGGGAAGTAAGGATAGACCTTATGTTATATATGTCACAGAAGAATCATCAATACTGCAGATGGATTTTGTTCTCTATCCAGGTAAATTTAATGGAAATATTTGGCTGAAATATGGCTGGCGGTGAAATGGTTAAACAGAATCCCAAGCAAGCTTACGTTTCAAGCGCTACCAAACTTTGCCCAATTTATGAAATGCACAATGTATATCACATTTCTGAATCCCCATTCACACAGGTATTGATCAAGATTGATTCAATGGTATCACCTTTTTCTACATTGTATTTGCACCCCTATCCTGCCCCCCAACTCGACCAGATGCTAAGCTGGGGCATGCCTGAGCCACATGTTGAATCAAACGTTTTATCAAAATAAGTCTGAATAAAATAATGTTAGCTCATCCACAGATGATATTTCTCATTCGTTTGAACCAATTATTGATCTATGTGTGCTAATGAAGAAAACTATTTTTCACTCATATTTTGGTAAAGGTCAAGATGTGCCCCCCCCCCCCCCCCCCCCCCCCCCTACATTTCTCGGTTAATTGTATTTTTCCGTTATTGCCTTTCTTACCATACATAAAGCTGTATTTTAGGAACATTTTTTAGCTAATAACCTTTTTGGAATAAATTGGCTATTTCACGAACTGTAGGCCTATATATAGGCTATGTTCTATTGATACATTTTAATTGAGCCTTTTATGTTTTGCACGATAAACCTACGCTCAGACTTTTTATTTTATTTTATAGTGTTGTTGTGTTTCTGTTATATTGTTGCACCTCGTGTGAATTTTTCTGTTTTAAAATAATAAAGTATGTTTGATTTGACTTGACTTGACGTACGTGTGTGTACGTGTGTATGCGTGCTTGTGTACGAGTGTGTGTGCGTGCGTGCGTACGTGTGTGTGTGTGTGTGTGTGTGTGTGCGTGTGTGTGTGTGTGTGTAACTACGCCGATTTTAGCACACAAAAACTACTGGACGGATTTTTGTCAAATTTGGCAGAGGGGTAGACATCGTGAAAAGGAAGGCTCCTTTCGATATTCATGACTGTGCTGACCTTGACCTTGAAGTTTGACCTTAATAACCGAATTTTCCTTCTTTGGGCTATATATTTTATTTCTGAGCTGTATTTCACGAACCAGTGAACAGAATCGCTTCAAATTTTGTGTGGTGGTGTATCATGCAGGGAGGGTTCTGCAAGAAAAAATATAACTGTGCTGACCTTGACCTTGAAGTTGTTTGTTTTTAAATATTTTGTTCAAGCACTAACATTCAAATGGTGTCAAACTGGTCCAAGGGAAGCAGCTCCAGGTATTTGACAAAAAAGCAATCCAGAGTATTGCCCCTTTAACAAGACAGGGGAAGTTGGAGTTCTGTAGGTCAAGCTCAGGTGCTTCCGGCAGCAGGGTGCGCTGTATCAGTGCTTTTTAGTTTTAACTTATTTTTTGGGGGTGATCTTTTCGAGTTTTTCCCCACTATAAATGATGAAATATTGTTTTGAAAGTTGTTTTTGTTTTGATCTTTGCGGTTTTCCCCCATTAAAATGATTGATGTTGTTTTGAATTTTGTTTTCATTTTGATCTTTGCGTTCTTTCCCCATTATAAATGATGAAATGTTGTTTTCAATTTTGTTTTTGTTTTGATATTTCAGTGCGCTTTTCCCCCATTACAAATGATGAAATAGCTTTGAATGTCATTTTTGCTTTGATCTTTGTGGGTGGTTTTTTTTTCACCATTATAAAATGCTAAAATATTGTTTTGAATTTTGTTTTCGTTTTGATCTTTGCATTTTCCCCATTATAAATGATGAAATATTGTTTTTGGTTTGAATTTTGCGGTTGTTGTTTTTTCATGATAAATGATGAAATGTTGTTTTTGTTTTGATCTTTGCATTCAACAGTTTATGTTTCCTGTATGTGCTGACAGCTTTCATTGGACCATTTGTGGTCAGCTGGATAGTTTGGCAAATTAAAACTGTTTTCCCTTGGTGGTGTTTTGCATTGTATCAGTACCTGCGTAGTTCAGGCTCTGGTATGTGTGAACACATTTTGCTTGCAGAGAGAGAGAGAGAGAGAGAGAGAGAGAGAGAGAGAGAGAGAGAGAGAGAGATGCAGTTGTGCGCAGTGACCATGTTCTGCACGTTTGAGCGATGAACTATATCGAAAGATATCCACTTGCGGCCTAGCATGATCGATCGATTTGCTTGCGCCGACGAGCGATCCACCGTCAGCGCAAATATCGATCGATATTAGCGTCATCGGTGGATATAAAAAATAGAGCTTATAATAATGATAATAATAATAATTGTACATTTATATAGCGCTTTACCTCAGATGAGCCCAAAGCGCTTTACAATCAATTTTTCATCAACAAATAGACAACAAAAACAGCATTCAAGAATATGACACCAACCAGCAACAACGCATACATACAAAGCAACTCTCTCTCTCTCTCTCTCTCTCTCTCTCTCTAACACACATACACACACACACACACGCATTTAACAACACCGACTCGTTCATCCCCCATTCAGTAAGCACACATCAACTGAGCCGCACGGACTGACCACATACACCAACACATACAGAAACACCCTCACACACAACGTACGCACGCAGACAGACAAACACACAGACACACATGTGTGCACACACAACCCACAGAACCAAAACACACACAAGCACACATGTATGCACACATGCATGCTCACACACACACAACACACACATACACGCACGCACACGCACACACACACACACACCACAAAGCACAGCACAAACCTCTTTTTCAATCTTCCCTCACGTGCACACACGATAGACAACTGATCAAATATTTA